>VZTO01020407.1:38749-52913 GCA_013400615.1 Syrrhaptes paradoxus
AAGACTGGTGTGACATTCGCTTTCCTCCAGTCCTCAGGCACCTCCCCTGATTCCCATGACTTGCCAAAGATGATGGAGAGTGGTCTAGCAATGACTTCCGCCATCTCCCTCAGCACCCGCGGGTGCATCCCATCAGGACCCTTGGATTTATGGGTGTCCAGATTACTTAACCTCTCCTTAACCCAGTCTTCATCTACCAGAGCATGATGTCTCAGGTGAAGAGCTCCCTCTGGATAGTGTGCAACTATCAGTCTTGTTTCCAAACTTAAAACAAGCTGTCAGCCCACTTTTGTCATAGCTCCTGGGGGGAACTAGAGCAGGGAAGGACTGTGCAGGAGCAGTAATTTCACAATCCCTGATGAACTTGTGGGCTCTGTTGAGCTACAGAAAATGTAACAGGGCATGCTTTGGTTTCTGTTTTCATAAGCTGGAAAGCATTTTTTTCAACTGCTGGTGCATGACATTGCAGCCTCAGTGCTGCAATATGAATGTGGTTTGCTCTACCATGCAGTCATCAGCCACTGGAGAAGCCAGTCAATTTCTTCAAGCCACACACAGCGTATGCTGCCACCACCTTTTTAAGACGTTTTTAACAAGTCCAGCATGTTTCTAATTAAATGCAGCTGGCAATCCTCTCTTAGTTTTCTGATGGTGGTTCTTGCCAAGTTGCAAATATTTGATTTTTTTTTTTTAATTTCCTCTTTTGTGTTAATACTGTGAGCCAGTAGAGGGCACCCCGGCATTTAATTTTATTAACTCTTAAATCGATAGGTTTTCTTTCTGACACTTAAAAGCTGTAAAGGATACTGTTAACAAACCTACAGATTCCTACAGATAATGGCCATTGTGAAAAGCTAACGGTGAAAATCTGCTTTTTCAATATCACCCAAGCCTGAACATTAAAATTTAAAAAACCCCAAACAATCATCCCAAAAAACCAAGCTGTGCAAATTGATAAAGCCTACCCTACCTATCAAATTTAATCTATCAATTTTTCACAACATAGGCAGGTTTTTTTCATGTGGATCTTCAGAATGGGTTAATAAAACACACCTAAAGAGTTGAAAAGTTCAGTAAAACAGTTGAGTAGCACCCATATACTCACATCACCTATCTGTCCTGAATAAAGTTATTTTTAGCTGTCTCTTAGTTGCAGATGCTTCCAGCACAAAGCTTTATAATTTCAGTCAGGCACACACATGCTTGTATGTAGCTTTTTCTCCCCTCTCCCCCATATAATAATAGAATTGCAGATGCTCACCTTCAGAAAACGTAAAATTTAAAAAAAAAATGAAAATACCTCCTGAAACTGTTCATTCAAGCACAAACTATTAATCATGAAATACATCTGTCAGCTTTTAGCTGGAAGGGGAGCCATGCTTTCTTTGGGCCAAACCATCTCAAGGAATATATTAGAATATGAATGTTTTGACAGTTCACTTAATCTGAAGTTCCCCAAATACTACACATATATTAATTGAGGTTCCTTCTTGTACCAAAATCTTTCTGTTATATGCAATTTACATATGGACCCTTGAGGCATTAGTGAATAAGACCCACTTTTTCCAAAGTGTGTATTGAAGTAGTTATCTCAGTGCTTTGTTGCTCTTCACTGTAAGGTTAGGGTGATTTCAAATACGTTTTGTTTTGTTTCTATAAAAATGTATTAGGAGTTAGAGGACGTGCAGGAGATAATAATGTCTAAGAATTTAATTAATCTGTAGCTTGCCTGTAAGAGGTAAGCCTGAGTATAAGGATCAAAAAAGTGTTTTCATGAGTACAGATGGGTTCTCCAGAGACATTCCAAAAGTTATTCATATTGGTAAACAGCTAAAGCTGAAAGTGTCTGCTGGAAGTACTGAAACAAGTATTCTTCTTGTGAAAGCTTAAAAGCATCCTCAAAAAGAGATTGTAAGAATATCGACCTCATGCACACATGCAAAAGGAGACAGTGTGTGGGGGAAGACGATAATAACCTGCGACATAATGGGCTTGGTGTAGACAAGGCAGAGAGGACTTGGGATGTTCAAAGTACATGAGCAATGATGGCAAATCATTGCCACGTGTGCCCTGTGTGGCACTACCAGAGAGCTGGGCTGTGTCATCAGCAATGCCAGTGCTTTGTAAAACTCGTTTTTGCCCAGTGGCACAGGCAGACACCTTTTCCTGAGACTTTCACCAACAGTAGCTATAATTTTGACCCTTTAGAATGAGTTAAAAAGATGTTGTGGTTTTGTGTGGTGGCTTTTTTTTGGTAGTTGGGGAGGAGCTACCGTGATGGGTCCTTTAAGTAACAGCTGGAAGTTCCCCAGCTCCAAGTTGGACAAAGAATCTGACAAAAAGAAACTGTGTCTTTTTTGGCCTCATTGGAACAGAAAAATAAGAAAAGAACACAAGTGTGGGGATAAAGCTCCATGGACACTGGGGACAGAGCTCCATGGGTACAGGCTTCTGCTTCCACCTGTACACCACTGCTGTAGGAAAGGCTTACAAACTCTGCTGCAGGAACAAGAGCATCAGCACATTCCTTGCAAGTTATCTTGAATGTGCAAAGTAGAAAGATTTTGTTGATGAGCTCTGGAAAATTCCTTCTAGCAACCAATTTTTGCAGTCTTTATTCCTGAGTCCTTTCAAAGCATCCTTAGTGACAGCAGTTGCTTCAGCTAGTACTTTGTTCCTCAAGACCTAAAGGAATTCCTTACACTTAACTCCATCGGAATTACAAAACACAGGGTTTCCAAGGAGCAGGCAGTCCCAAAAAACTTTTAAAGTATTCTACTCTAAGGTGGTATTCTAAGAAAAGTGCCACTGTAAACAATTTGTAATTAAAAAGTCATAAAGATTTTTTTCTGACAAAAGTAAGCTTTGGCAAACAATTTTCCATCAGCTCTTGAGTATCTCTGTAATTCAGAGATGTCACCTAGCTACAAGAAGACTCCTTAGGCCAGGATTAGGATAGACTGGTTCTTATGTAAGATGTTATCTACAGCTGCTTTGTTATGCAAAATTACTGTATAATTTGCACCATATCTTTGCCCCATACTAGTTTTCCAAATCTACAGACTGAAACAACAGCTTCTCATTTCTTTTTTAACGTTCATAAGGAGGATAATTTTTTATGTAGAGAATGCATACCTACTTGTTAAGGAGTTAGTCTTGAAGGAGATAATTTTGATAAAGATAATACCAACTCCAGAATCTCTGTTATCAAGATTATTCTTCTTTAATTTTTTCTTGTCATCAGATCTCTCCTGTGTATTCACAGTAAATCCTAAGAATCTGCTCATGTTTTGGCAGAGACTGAAAACAGTTGCTCCTGTTCACCTCTTCTGGCTATATATCAGAGTAGCCTCTGCAACTCTTTTGCATTTGGCCTTTGTCTTTATCTACATAATATGCTGTAAAACTTCATGGAGCTGTTTTTATTTTTGTGTTGAATGCTCAGACAATAGGCATCTAGTCGAAAAGCACTTTTTAAAATCCTTTTGCTTTTTTAAATTTGTAACTCCCGCCTGCACTTAGCAATGTGCTGCCGCAGGCTGTGTGCATCTCCCGGCTGTAGCAATTAGTTACTTATTTCTACAGCACTTAGTATAGAAAGGGGAAAAAAATCTCCATATTGTTTTTTAACACTATGCCAGGCACGGTGTAAGTTTTACACTAATTTTGCACATCAGTCCTTAGTAGCTGTAGATAAAATCCCACATAATACCCAGTATATCTTAATCTTGGCCTCATTAGGTTTTCTGTGTATTTTCTATAATAGTATATTATTCAGACTTGCTTTTAAAGATCTCCAGTACTAAGCTCTGTAATGACAATCCAGACTGCAAGGACAACCTTCAGATGTTGATGCTCAAATGTAATTATAGAGAAAACAAGTAACAGGTGAAGTGTCTTGCATTAGCAATATTTAGGTGCAGTTAACCCTGTGCAGTCGGTATCCTTGGGGTTAGCACTCCTGTAAACTGGAAGCAGTTGGTGGGGGTGTCTGCACACAGAGGGAGGTAGAAAGGGATGCTGAAGGCTAGGATTCTGGTGAATAACTCTGGTGACAGGAAAGGGTGATTAGAAATTCCTGTCTGGTTGGTATCAAGCAGGATGCCATCCAAGGTCCTTGCTCAGCTTGACACAAAGGAAATACAAGAAGCAAGAAACTTCTGACTGAATGTTCTTCTCTCAGAGTAATAAGAAGAGAAGCACTGGGATACATTCTTCTCTTCCTTTCAGGTCTGAAGACTCTTGTGTGAGCATCTCAAAATTTCTGCTTTGATTATATCCAATTAAGAGCCTCAGTTGAATGAGTTACTAGGATCTGAAAACCTCATATTTTATCTCTGTGGTATGCTGTCAAAAAGCAGCTAAATACCATACCATCTTTCATTATGGTAGCTAGTCTTTAATGGCGATGAAGTCCAGAGAAAATATGGAAAGAATGCACTGTTGTCGTGGTTTATAAAGCCACAGGAACAGTTTTGTTAAACACCTGGTGGGCTGAGGCAGGGACAGGGAAGGTTTCACTCACCACTCAGGGTCACAGGCAAGAAACCAACATGACTTCAGAAGAACAAGAAAAACGGAATTTATTAACTATTTACAACAAGAAGCAAGATACTGAGAGAGAGAAACCACGTCTTAAAAAAAAAAGAAAAAGGCACTTCTCCCCCACCCATCCCTTCTTCCCGAAGCCCAAAGGCTTTGTCCTGTACCTTCTCCCGAGCAGGCGGCTGTGCAGCCAGGCTGGACCGCCCGAGCTGGGCCCTGCCTGGGGCTATGCCCACCCCCATTGTTCTGTGCCCCCTCTTCAATATGTCATTTGCAGAGGTGCCAATTGGCTCAGCCCTTGCCTGGGGTGGGTCCAGCCTGAAGCTGGGGAAACTTCCAGCAGTTTTTCACAGGGGCTACATTGGTAGTACTCCTTTCCCGGCTCCCCCTCCTGATACTAAACCCTTGGAGCCCGGGCGTAGGGGTGAACCCTTAGCAGTTATTTACAGGGGCTGCCACTGCAGCCCCTCCCTTGCAGCCAGCAGAGCTGGAGTCCAGGGAAACCTTTAGCAGCTACTTACAGGAGCCATTACTGTGGTCCTTCCCTGCTACCAGACAAACCCACCACACAAAAGCGTAACAACTATACAACTTAGAAGAATGTTATTATGACACACGGAAAACAAACCCTGCAATTGTGTGGTTGCAAAGTGGGTATGTTTATTCAGCGCTGCACATCACAGGGGGGTATTCCCACCCAAATCCATATGCACCGATATTTCGACTTACTGGCTTTTATACACTTCTTTATCATATGTATCTTTGTTAAGTCATTGTGACATAGCAGCGTTTAACAATAGTTGCAAATTCATCCTGACAAACAAGTAGTTGAAAACATCTTCAAATAGCTAAGTCATTGTGACATGCAAAAAGCGTACGAGCAAAATTAACTCACAATGATATGCAAAAATCATATATACAATTATTGCTATACCTATCTGTAGTATGTGCTTGGTTTCTTCAGGTGCCTTAGTTCATTCCCCCCTTTTCACTCTCATGCCCTTTTCTAAGGGCATGTTCTACTTGGCACATAGCTGTAGGCACATAATAACCATTTTTTTCCATACTTCAGCAAATCCCCAAGAGGTATCATCCTGGGTAACCTGATGAATGACATTTAACTGGGTTTTCATTATTGTTAAGTCTTTGGTTATCCTTCCATCTTCATTTATGTAGGTACAACAACTTGAATTTATGACTGCACATACCCCCTCCATGGGAGGCTAATATCATGTCTAGAGCCATCCGATTCTGTACTGCTACTCGGGAAAGTTGGGCCGTTTCTCTTTGTAAAGTTTGGATTGCATCTGTGGTAGCATTTCCTAACTCCTCTACTACTGCTGATAGATTCACAATTGCCTTTTCCAGCTTGCTCACCACCAAGAAAGGGATGAGCCATCTGGCAAAAGAGTGAAAGGCAGTGGGCTTATTGATCAGTGGGTTGAGACTTCGTTTTTGTCTCATTATCTGTCCATGAGTTTTGTCATACAAATCCTTGGTTATCTGTACTTTAGGTACCACCGCTCCCAGAGTACAGGCCCCCTTCCAGAAGGGCGGTAGTTCTTTTCTTGCTATGGTGCCACCGCAAAACCAGTAGAGTCCTTGTTTCGGGGCACACCAATGAAAAGAGGGATATGTTCTCCTTTCATATATCCCGGAGAGAGTAGCATTTTTATCACATTGGGGATATAACCCTACCAAGTCTTTCCCTACCTGACTCACTAAACACCTTGCTGCTTTCCGTAATGATAGCGTGTCCCTTAATAGGCCATCCTGACTCACCTGTGCTGCTATTGAACAAGAAGGTCTCTGGCTTTCACCAAAGTAATTGCCATGAGAAATCATTATNCACATCACAGGGGGGTATTCCCACCCAAATCCATATGCACCGATATTTCGACTTACTGGCTTTTATACACTTCTTTATCATATGTATCTTTGTTAAGTCATTGTGACATAGCAGCGTTTAACAATAGTTGCAAATTCATCCTGACAAACAAGTAGTTGAAAACATCTTCAAATAGCTAAGTCATTGTGACATGCAAAAAGCGTACGAGCAAAATTAACTCACAATGATATGCAAAAATCATATATACAATTATTGCTATACCTATCTGTAGTATGTGCTTGGTTTCTTCAGGTGCCTTAGTTCATTCCCCCCTTTTCACTCTCATGCCCTTTTCTAAGGGCATGTTCTACTTGGCACATAGCTGTAGGCACATAATAACCATTTTTTTCCATACTTCAGCAAATCCCCAAGAGGTATCATCCTGGGTAACCTGATGAATGACATTTAACTGGGTTTTCATTATTGTTAAGTCTTTGGTTATCCTTCCATCTTCATTTATGTAGGTACAACAACTTGAATTTATGACTGCACATACCCCCTCCATGGGAGGCTAATATCATGTCTAGAGCCATCCGATTCTGTACTGCTACTCGGGAAAGTTGGGCCGTTTCTCTTTGTAAAGTTTGGATTGCATCTGTGGTAGCATTTCCTAACTCCTCTACTACTGCTGATAGATTCACAATTGCCTTTTCCAGCTTGCTCACCACCAAGAAAGGGATGAGCCATCTGGCAAAAGAGTGAAAGGCAGTGGGCTTATTGATCAGTGGGTTGAGACTTCGTTTTTGTCTCATTATCTGTCCATGAGTTTTGTCATACAAATCCTTGGTTATCTGTACTTTAGGTACCACCGCTCCCAGAGTACAGGCCCCCTTCCAGAAGGGCGGTAGTTCTTTTCTTGCTATGGTGCCACCGCAAAACCAGTAGAGTCCTTGTTTCGGGGCACACCAATGAAAAGAGGGATATGTTCTCCTTTCATATATCCCGGAGAGAGTAGCATTTTTATCACATTGGGGATATAACCCTACCAAGTCTTTCCCTACCTGACTCACTAAACACCTTGCTGCTTTCCGTAATGATAGCGTGTCCCTTAATAGGCCATCCTGACTCACCTGTGCTGCTATTGAACAAGAAGGTCTCTGGCTTTCACCAAAGTAATTGCCATGAGAAATCATTAGAGAGGGTATAGGAACTCCAACTAGAGTAATATTTTGTTTGTTCCTGTGTTCCAGGAACTGATGGCATATCCAGCAGTCGCTTAAATGTAGGCCCGTGGCTATCTTTGTTACTAGATTCATGTGCATATTCTGCTCCCACTGGTCAAGCTAATTATATTCTTCTTTTAGCCCATATCATTCATATGGGGCCCAAACTCCTAGCCAGGCACCAGTCACCATCAAGCACATACCACTTACAAACGATTGAAGATGTCAACTGTTCCTCATGGTCGTTGCCTTCGTTGCCTGGATTCTCAGAGGTCCGCTTGGCCGGCTTTCCCACTTATTTGGCATCTTCTTTACTTGTGTGTGGTGGATCCAGGCATTCTGCTCTTTTATCTAGATTGCAGTGAAGGCAGTGAGTAGCACCTGGAACAGTCCTTCAAATTGTGTTTCCAAAGATTTTTCGGCAAGAGACTTTACATATACGTAGTTTCCCGGTTGTATGTCATGTACCAGGCCTTTCCCCAATGTCCCAATTATGTGCTTTCGGATCTTATTAAGCTGTTTTCCTAATGCTATCAAATATGAAGTCATTATCTCATCCCCAGACTGCATGGACACCCCTCTTTGTAACCCATATGGTTGTCCATACAGGATTTCAAATGGACTGAGACCCTCCTTGACCCTTGGTCTTGTTTTTATGCATAAGAGGGCCAAAGGGAGAGACTGGGGCCATGTCAAGTTTGCCTCCTGCCCTAGTTTTACAAATTGTTGTTTGATCAGGTGATTCATCTTCTCCACCTGTCCACTTGATTGTGGTCGGTATGGAGTATGAAGCTGCCAGTCTATCCCAAGGTATCGGCTAGTCCGTTGCACTATTTTGGAAATAAAATGTGGTCCTCTGTCAGAGGATATTACTGCTGGTACCCCAAACCTAGGAATTTCTGGCCACTATGTCTTTTATCAAATGTTTGTATAAAGCTTCTGATCCCCAGTGTCTTTTCCTATGTTCCTCCCCTATCAGGGGCCATAATAAATACGAGGGGACTATCAACTTTTCTTCAGATGTATAAGCCCAACCTTCCTCATTGTATGTTCCCCCCAGATCTGTGATTAACTTCTGATCCTCCCTGGTGTATATTGGCTTACCTTCCAGGGATATTTCTGTATCTGGAATTAGAGCTCCTTCCACTCTTACTGGTGTCTTGGCTGCCCGTTTTGCCTCCCTGTCTGCCAGCTCATTTCCTTTCTCCAGTTCTGAGCTCACATTCTGGTGTGCCTTGATATGCATGATTGCGACCTGCTTTGCAAGTTGTATGGCTTCCAATAATCGTAGTATTTCTTCAGCATGCTTAATATTTTTCCCTTGGGAATTCAATAATCCCCTTTCTTTCCATGTTGCTCTGTAGGCACACACTACTCCAAAGGCATATCTAGAATCTGTGTAAATGTTTATAGTTTGGCCCTTAGCCATCTTCAGTGCACAAGTGAGAGCAATTATTTCTGCCTTCTGTGAAGAGGTATTCATAGGTAATGCTCCCAAGTTTATTACCTCTTGGCTGGTGGTAATGGCATATCCCACATGCCGATTACCGTTTAAGACATAGCTGCTCCCATCCATGAACCATGTTTTGCTGTCCTTCATAGGACTATCCCTCAGGTCTGGGTGACTTGAATATGTTGCCTCTATGGTCTCTAGGCAATCATGGTGTACCGGTTCTCCTGTTTGTCCACTGAGAAAAGAGGCTGGGTTGACAATATTAGTGATAATAATTTCTACATCATCCTGTTCCACCAAGATGGTTTGGTATTTCAAAAATTTTTGTGGGGAGAGACAGTGCCCCCCTTTGGCCTCTAATACCGCGAAGACAGTATGTGATACCAAAACAGTAATTTTCTGCCCCAAAGTAAACTTCCATGCCTCTTGTATATTAAGTATCACAGCCGCAACTGCCTGTAAACATCCTGGCCATCCTTTTGTTGTTGCATCCAGCTGCTTAGAAAGATAAGCAACTGCTCGTTGGTATGGGCCAGGTTTTGTGCTAGTATTCCCAGGGCAATACCCTGTTTTTCGTGCGAATAGAGTAGAAATTATTTGGTCACATCCAGGAGTCCAAGTCCCAGGACAGACATTAGAGCTTTAATTGTTCAAAGGCCCTTTCAGCCTCCGAGTCCCAGTTAAGAATCTTCTGAGGGCTCTTGGTTAAGGCATGTAATGGTTTTACAAGTAGTCCATAATTATAAATCCACAGCCTACACCACCCAGTCATTCCCATTCTTTTACAGTTTGTGGTGTCTGGGTTCAGCATATCGCTTCCTTCTGGGCCTGTCCTAGGGTTCTCTGGCCTGCTCTAACTTCATAGCCCAAATAATTAACTTTCTGATGTACTACCTTTGCCTTCTTCTGTGATATTCGATACCCCTGAAGCCCCAGAAAGTTTAACAGACTCACTGTCCAGGAAGCACATTCATCCTCTGTTCTGGTGGCAATGAGGATGTCATCCACGTACTGCAACAATTTCCCTTCCCTGGCGGGAGCTTCCCAATTTTCCAGATCCTTGGCCAACTGATTTCCAAAAATGATAGGACTATTTTTAAACCCTTGTGGCAATACAGTCCGTGTGAGCTGGATCTTCCGACCACTTTTGGGGTTTTCCCATTCAAATGCAAATTATTTCTGGCTAGTCTCGTGGAGAGGGAGGCAAAAGAAAGTGCCTTTCAAGTCCAAGACAGTAAACCATATCAACTCAGGAGTTAACACTGTTAACAAGGTGTAGGGGTTAGCTACCATAGGATAAAGATCCTTTGTTGTTTTGTTTATAGCCTGTAAATCCTGAACCACTCTGTACGTCCCATCCAGTTTTCAGATGGGTAGTATAGGGGTATTATATTCAGATTCACATTCTCTTAGCAACTCTATTTGTAGGAACTTTTCTATTACGGGACCAATTCCTTCCTTATCCTCCATCTTAAGGGGATACTGCTTGATTTTTACTGGTTGCTGCCCTCCCCTCACCTTAATCTCTATAGGCAAGGCATTTTTGGCCTTTCTGGGTATGTCGGTAGCCAATGCTCTGGACTACACTTGATTTAGAATTCTTTTGTCAGTATTTCCTGGGGTAGAGGGATCAGTTACTGCTAGACTCAATATTTGGATATACTGTTGGTCTTTTACCTCCAGAGTAATTTCCCCTTTTTCAAACACAATTTTGACTTCTAGTTGTTCCAACAAATCCCTTCCCAATAGGGCCTTTGGGGAATTTGGCATATACAAGAATTTATGGGTACCCCAATGTTTCCTAATGTTGTACTTTAGGGGTTTGCAAAAATATGCCTTTTCACTTTGGCCAGTTGTTCCCTTAACCATCACATAATCATTCCCTAAGTGGATTAAGGATTGATTTAGAACAGAATATGTTGCCCCAGTGTCTACTAAAAATTCCAGTTCTTGTTTCTCTTTCCCTAGCTTAAGTGTAACCAGTGGATCCACCAGGGTAGATTCTCCAGGTCCCTGTCAATCCCCTTCTATATGGGCTACTATTTTCTGTGGTTTGTGGTCATGGCCCTCCGGACACTCATTCTTCCAGTGCCCAAACTTCTTGCACTTTGCACACTGGTTCTTTCCCAGTTGGGCCAATCACTGTGGCTGGTCCCCCTGTATAACCGCCACTATTCTTTTTTGTCCCTGCCTGTAACTCTCGGTTACTAAAAATTCGCCATGCTTCATCCAAGAGTACCTCTAGATTCTGGCTCTCTGTGTTTTGCAGTTCCTGGAATTCTCTCCGAGTACCAGCCGCTGATTGCCCCAAAAATAACGAGACCAATTGTTGTATTCCTACTTCCAACCCTGGATCTAGAGGTGTGTTTTGATGCATTGTATCTCTTAGTCGGTCTAGGAATTCAGACGGGGATTCAGAGGGGCCTTGTTTAACTGCATACAAAGCTGAGCCATTTATAGTTTTGGGAATGGCTCTTTCCATTCCCTTCAGAATCCATTCCTGATACTCCTGCAATCTCTCCATATGTACTGATTTATTAGGATCCCACCTGGGGTCCTGGAGGGTGAAATATTCCTTCACATCTCCCCCAGTAACTTTATAATGTTCCTCGGCCAAGTTTTTAGCTGTTTTTAAAGTCAGCTGTTTCTCGGTTTCAGTCATACATTCCAGTAATAATTGTATGTCTTTCCCATCAGGATTATGTTGTTTCATAACGAACTGGAGATATTTAATCATACTGATTGGATCAATTCTATAATCTTTCACTATCCTTTTCCACTCTGCCAAGTCTGTAGTAGTGAACAGTATTTTCAACATGATCACCCCGCCATTAGGTCCTACTGCCTCTCGTAATGGTGCTTGTAATATCGTGGTAGCCACCTGTCTTCTAGTACGAGAGGACACAGGGCTACTCTGGGGAGTGGGATTGTTATCCGAGTCCTCATCCTGCTCATGCAGCCCAGGTGGTGGGCTGAGCAGGTCAGTTAATTCCTGCTCAGGGGCTTGGTGGACCTTGTCTATTTTAGTGCATCTTTGCCCAATGCTGCAAGTCAAACAGCATCACCTCAATCTCCCTTTATGCTCTTTTTTATTTTCTTGCTCGAGCGTGGGAACCATGGGGTCTTGTGGAGGTATCATTCCACAATCCTTCTGCCACTCTGGATGATTTCGGAGTGTAAAAAACATGTCCATGTAGGAGACCTCATCCCATTTTCCTTCCCTTCTTAAAAATAGCATTAACTGTATCATGGTGCCATAATCAAGAGTTCCATTTAGCAGCCATTTGGCACCATCTTCTAACTTATATAACGGCCACCACTGATTGCAGTATTTGATAAAGACCTTTTTACTTTCAGTTCCTCCAGTCCCCGCTATATCTTCTCAATGAGTCAGAATGCATCCCAAGCAGGTCACATTGAGTATTCCCCATTTTATTTAGATATTTTCCTGAGCCCCGTTTATTTCAGCACTTATTTATCCCCCACTCATTGCCAGGTAATGGATGGAGTCCACCTTCTTGCCCAGGGCACGAACAGGACCAACTTCCCTGGACAAGGGTTGTAACCAATATCCCCTGGCAAGGTTATGATACATTGCCAGGTAATGGAGTCCACCTTCTTACCCAGGGCACAGACGGACCGACTTCCCTGGACAAGGGTAGTAACCAATATCTGCTGGCAAGGTTATTTCTGTGGTTTATATCACCAAGGACCTAATTCCGCGATTATCCAGAAAATTACTACAAGCAAGCTTAAACCAATTACTATTGTCATTACATATATATCACTGTATAGTTCAGTTTCCATACATTAAACTTTTGAGTTCTTACCAATTAATCTCACCCGCGAGCTCCTTCGTTACTTTAGTTGTTATCCATCTGGCAGCTGCAAACAAGAAGTATTGAGATTCAATTGCGCAGGGGTCCGCTTATTCTTATCCTGTCTCTTATATACCAACTATCAACAGGTTCCTTCTGGCTCCCGAAATTGGGATGCAGCGGAAATTCCCCTCCCTGATTTGCTCAATCTACCACCAAGATCATTAGTGGCCTTTCTGTCAGTCAGCAAATCACCCATGTACCCACCAGCAAATCATAAGGGTACTCCAGAGTACTCTTATCCGTACATAGAATGCACTGGATGCCAGACATCTCTGCATGCCAGACGTCTCTGCACGATTTACCAGTTGTCTCACCCCAGACAAGCGTACAGCTTACAGGCTATTAAAAAAACATACAACTTCATTCCGCAATAATTTTGAGAGGTCCTTGTCTGCTCCCACAGTGATCAGCCACAAGCAGAGGCTCTTCCAAGGAAGCTCCTTGGGGTGCACCCGAGAGCATCTGCTCCACAGAGCCTTCCTGCCTGGCTTGCCAAAACTGACACACAGAAAACAAACCCTGCAATTGGGTGGCTGCAAAGTGGGTATGTTTATTCAGCGCTGAACACCACGGGGGTATTCCCACCCAAATCCGATATTTTGACTTACTGGCCTTTATACACTTCTTTATCATATGTATCTTTGTTAAGTCATTGTGACACAGCAGCGTTTAGCTGTAGTTGCAAATTCATCCTGACAAGTAAGTAGTCATAAACATCTTCAAATAGCTAAGTCATTGTGACATGCAAAAAATGTACGAGCAAAACTAACTCATAATAATATGCAAAAATCATATATACAGTTATTGCTATACCTATCTGTAGTATGTGCTTGGTTTCTTTGGGTGCCTTAGTTCAACAGAATTCCATGTATTACTGTAAATTGCAATTCTGGGTCAAAAAAGTGTCAGAAAAAAATAGGCATGTAGTTGTATTTTTGCCTACATAGTTTCTCAGTATGATTTAGTCTGACACAATTGGCTATGACCATCAGTTTTTACTCAAGTGCTTCAAACAAGGGAAAAGCTTTGGAGAATGAATGAGATGTTGCTAATGTTTAAGCTACATTTTCTTATATCTGTGGTTCACAGTAACTATGAAACATTTATGATCTGGGAGAACTTTGTTGAAATAAATTTTTAAAAATGAAAAATAAAAGCTAACTTTCACTCAAGATAAAACAGAAATATTTGTATTTAAGCACTACTTTTCTTTGGAATTTACAACCAGTTCCTC
>VZTO01020408.1:0-22385 GCA_013400615.1 Syrrhaptes paradoxus
CTGAACAACCCCAACTCTCCCAATATCAAACTCTCTAAATCCATGGCCGATGTGCCAGAGGACCGAATTCACCTTTTCTTCACCCTTTGGGTGCCCGGACCAGGGAAGAGCCGGGGTGCCCTCTGCGGGCAGGAGCACAGACGGAACCCGGGTGGCTTCTGCAGCCCCGGAGCGCCATCTAGTGTCCTATGGACAAATAGCAGGGAGTGAGCAAATGCACAGAAACCAAAGAAAAAAAGCTCTTCGATGTGTGAAGCACGACTTAGCAAGTACAGAAGGGGCTTTGCTCTTTCGGAAAGGGTTGTCCTGTTAAGGCATTGCAGCTACAGGTCTTTTTTAAAATTATTTTTTCTTTTTACAGCTTTGCAAGGCATAATTGATGTCTCCAGGAGCTAGGGATGCTGAGCAGCTTGAGGGAGCACTGTTCAGGGATTTTTATCCTTCCTCATAATAATGTCCAATCCAGACCCCAAACTTGACAGCTCTTTGACATTGGAATTCCTTTGACATCCTTCTCAGAGCCTTCTAATGCTCTTGCAGAAGTTCTCTGAGGTCACCTAATGATGCAGAGGGCTTGTGGAGGTGCGATACTCCCTTCAAAGTAATAGATATATATTTAGAGCAGTCATGGATCTCAGAAAATAATCCAGTTTAGCCATCTCGTAGGTCTGTCTGGACTCAAATCGACCTCTCCCAGAAAAGCAGGTTTGCCCCTGACTATGTTCTGCCCTGTGTTGGGGGCACTTGCCCTCTGGTCTCTGAAGAAGTGACATTATAAGGAGTGGAACAAGCCACTGAGCTCAAAGTGAGCCAAATCACTCCTAAATCTGTGGTTGTTTCCAACAATCATGAAGTTGTACAAACATTTCTGCAAAAGATACATATAGGCAGGCAGGACTTGGGACTTGAGAAGCAAAATAAATTTTACACCCAGTGGTATTTGTTCAGCATGTGCAAATACAGCCACGTAAATAAATAACTTTGTGTTTAATTTTCATGATTGGGGAATTAGGAAAATGTTTGTTTTAAAGTCAAACGTAAATGTACTTGATCATTTTTTTCCACACTAGGAAGGTTGTACAATGTTTCTTTTAGATTTGAAGCTTTTCTTGGTCTCTTCAAGTTTCAAGGTTTGAAATAACTCCAATATTACAAAAGAGAAAGCAAAGCAAAAAAATTTTGGAGCAGTTGCTTACTCGGACTTAAAAAAAATATATATTTTTTACAGTGTGGGAACCCTCAATTATTCTAATTTGTGTGTTTCTTCAGCTGAAAGAAAATGGTAAAATTAACATTAATTCACCAAATTGTCCCGTCAATCTGATTCTCCAATTTTCAAAGAGTGACCATTCATCTCAAAGAATACTGCACATTAGTATAAACACAGAAGTATCTTTTTATCCCTAATTAATGGTTTAAATATTATTTATTTGGCTTATTCCTCTATTATCCCCCAAACAAACTGGGTAGAGGAAACAACAGTGCCTCAGTGCAAGCACAAAATAATTTCTGTCCTTTTCAAGCAAACAAATGTTTCATTATTAACAAGAGTGTCTTTACAGATGAAGCTTTATTTGCTGACATACATGATACTGCCAAGGAATCTCTTTCTATGCTAGCTGTGCTTCCTGGCCAAAGCCCATCACCCTTTACTCCGTGTTTAGATCTTTTAGATCCTAAATAACACAGGTAGTTCTGTGACTGGTGGAAAAAATGAAGGATTTCTTTTTTTTTGAATGAAAATAAACCTGAGTATGTGAACTCTTAAGTAATTTCTGTGATTTCTAAATTTTGGGCTCATGCACTGTTCTTTCCCTCAATAAGGAATGCTAGAGGGGTCACCGTCCACTATATGATTCCTTGGTTTCAATAAACTGGACAAAAAGTAATGCTATTCAGTCTCTGTTAGTTTGTCAAGAGTGGCTGGAATGGGACATTGTATTTTAATTTTTTTGGGAGAAAAAAGGTAAGAGCACACAAATAGACAGGGATCATGCATCTCGTCTTCCATGAAACCACTGAAGTGGCCACAGAACAATTTTGTTTTAATATGCTCCACTCCACTATTCAGCACTCATTTTGCTGTCACCTCACGGATTTTGTTCCAGCACCTGGAAGTGATTAGAAGGCCTGATTTCTACTTCCCCAAAGATAGATTTTGTTTTTCCTTGATTGTTGCTAATCAAAACCATTTTTCTTGACATTTCTTTTCGCAGTACGGGAACAGTTCAGGCATGAAAAAGTGGCTATCTAACCACGCTGCCAATACGCAGGGATAGCAGAGGTCTCCACAACACAACTGGACACAGCACCCCAGTTAAGAGATTGCACTGGGGGAAGAAGGAGGAAGGGGAAGATGTTCAGAGTTACGGCATTTTATGTTCCCAAAAAACCTTTAAGTGCGATGGAGCCCTACTTTCCTGGAGATGGCTGAACACCTGCCTGCCCATGGGAAATAGTGAATGAATTCTTTATTTTGCTTTGCATGTGCATGAAGCTTTTGCTTTCCATATTAATGTGTCTTTATCTCAACCCACCCATTTTTCACTTTTACCCTTCCAATTCTCTCCCTCTCTCAGCAGTGAGTGAGCGGCTGCGTGGGGCTGAGCTTAATGGGGTTAAACCTCAACAGAGATTTTGTGTCTTTCTGGAGCAGCAGCTAGACACCAGGCAGAATGCCCTTGAGTATCTCAGATATTCATCCTTGGGCACCTGAATTAATTTTTAAGTAGTTGCCTGGGGAAAGAAAAAAAAAATGTTGTCAGATTTGTTGTGGGAATACTTTCTTTTTTTTTTTTTGGACTTTAAGGGTTTCAGAGAAACATTTAAACTTTCTCCTAAGAAAAAAAACTCACAAAGACTACATGCACAAAAAAGTTACAGTATTTTGGGGAGGGGAAAAAAAAAAGTTGTATTTCGTTGGAAAATTTATGATGTAATTTTAAAGCACAGTTCTTGGATTAGGGTTGTTTTGTAAGAGGGGTGAGGATGAAAGGACACTTAATTTAGGTTACAGACTGCCTTTCTTTGGTGGCATTCTGCTGGATTCAATGGAAAAATAACCAGTTTCCACTGCCTTCAGATCTATCATTGGATATTGTGTTAGAACACACTTCATACTTTGCCGTATGGTTATGAGCAAGGCAGAGCCCATAGAGTGTCTCTCCGAATATCACCTTGCTGGTCTGGTTGCAAATGTAGAATTCGAAATGTGAGTGAACACTTTCCATGGATGGGATACCAACACCCTTTCTGAAAAGTCCAGACAAAAATAAAATCTGATTTTTTCTAAATTTTTGTTACCCATTTGATTGGTTCTGCTCCAAAAACCCCATTGTCTAGGATTCTTTTCTCCGTAACTTAGTTTTTCTCTTCTTTTTTCCTTTGTCATGGGAGGGTCATTAATATTTATGCACCAACAGATTTTTAAATAGTTGGCCTTGTACAAACATTTACCAAGTTTCTAAACGTGCATTACATAGTTGTTTCTTGGTGTACCTAAATTTCTGTAATGGGCTCCGTAATAAAGATGATTGCTTATAATTTTTTAAATTACTCCGTGTGATTTCTGTTAGCAGGTGCATGCTAATAGAACACCTAATTATTTGGTTACGCTTTTCTGAGCTCAAAACTCCTTTCCAAATGCTTGACTTGTCTCAGTTGTGCACATGCAGGCAGAGTTTGTGTTCTAACACTTTGCAGTATTTCGCTCCTACTTTCTTGTTCAAGATTTGTAGAGATATGAGGGGATAAACTAGGGTGATAAATGTGTCAAAGAGGATTTTTGTATGTTTTATCATTTACAGTATGTTGATATTTATCATAGAATCATAGAATTACAGAATGGTTTGGGTTGGAAGGGACCATAGAGATCATGGTGTTCCACCCCCTGCCATGGGCAGGGACACCTCCCACTAGCCCAGGTTGCCCAAAGCCTCATCCAGCCTGGCCTTGAACCCCTCCAGNCCCCTCGTCCTGTTGCTAAGCTCACTGAGTGCCTCTCCATCTCTCCACTGGAAGACTGCTACAGAATCTCTGCACGACCAGCATCTTTAAAGCTCTCCAGCTACGTTTCCAGCCTTTCCTCCTCGAATCCTCTGCTGCATAAATCCTTTTTTGTTTAACTCACCGTTGCAGCTAGTCCACCACCACCACCAGCCCTTGGGCACATACCACCAGCCCCCCAGACCCTTCAGGCCGCTGAGTAGTTCCACATTTAACCAACACAAAAGAGGACAATCTTCCTGTCGCCTCTTCGTGTTCCACAAAATGTCTTTTTAATTACAGTGATTCTGCCTCAGCAGCTTTTCCTCTATAATAAGCCCTCGGCTGTCAGGAGGGGAAACAATAATAACAACAAACTCTGTGTTAGGAGGAAACATTTAAGTCCTCAATACAAAGCTTGGTGCCATCTATTAATTAAAAGAGGGTGCCATCTATTAATTAAAAGAGGCCACAGGAGCTGGTTTTGTCTTTCTCCGAGGAGAATGGTGTTTGCAACTGGTAGTTACATCCCTTGCAATAGGAGGCAGCAGAAATTACCTGCTAACCACCTGATCAATTCAACCTGAATGGAGGTTTCCAAGAAAAGATCTGGGGATGTGTTCCCAGGCCAGGCCTGTACTCAAGGGTGTAATCATGGATTTTTCCAGATTCATACGCCCCGCCTGAAAAGCAATTCTAAGAATAAACTAACGATGCAGGAAAACCTGCGCTGCCTTGTGCGTTCACCTTCGCTTGCCTTCTGCTTCGATTTCATTTGACTTGCTGGTTGTATTTGCATCAAAAGTTTCAGACTTAGCAGCAAGTGTAAATGGGAGTGTTGTTGTTTTATTATTTCCCTAATAACATCTCAGAGAAAAATTCAGGGATCCTTAAAGGCAAATATTATAATAAAATTTTATTGCTCAAAAAGCTTTTATTTAAATAGCAAAATCACCCTTCCAGTCCTGAAATATTTAAAATGAGAAAATACTCTGGCTTGTTGTGGATTTTTTTTTTAAAGCCTCGGAGCATGAAAGTCAGTGGTACAGTTCAGCGCAAAGGCATTAATAGCTGATTTTTTTTTTTCTCTGACAGTGGCTGTAGCAGAAAGCTCAGTAAAGGTATAAGAGCACAACAATTATACAGAGATTCGTCCAAGGATACCTGTCTGACTTCCAGCAATCTGCAGCCCAACTTCTGTGCCAAATTGGTCAATGGCTTAACTCTTTGTTACACAAATCAATCACTGTAAACACAATGTGTTAGGCTCAGCTGGTCACTTGGAATGCCTGTTGACCCATTTGGCCCCATAAATTGACAATTGACGGCTATTAACTGAAGGTGTTTGTTAGGGGTGGTGTGTGGTTTCAGGTTTAGGTGAGTTTTTTTGGGTTTGTTTTTTTCTTTTTCTCCATCTGTTTGCATCAGTATCATCCATTATTGTAAATATTTCTGAGGGACTTGTTTTCTAGTTTCATTTTTTATAATTATTTTCCTGGGAGAGAAAGTGAAGGTAGGGAAACCACCACTTTCATTATCTCTTCAGGTGAATATTGTATATTAGAGGCACACCAAAAAAAAAAAATAAAAGGCCAAATATTGGAATAATCACTGTGATTTCTGTATTAGGAAACTAAAACCAGAAGGTAAGCTGGTAAAATCAGAGAATGTAAAGGTATCATGAGCCTGAGGTTTCAAGTTAAAGTTATTTTGTTAGCATGCANAAATTTGGGCAAATAATTAAGTTAATACAATAATATTTTGAAAAGGTAAAATCTCCCAATCCCAAATTTTAGATTTGTTCCCTTTCTGTGCCTTGTGGCACACTCACACTGCTTCTCATTCCTCCTCTCCTGGGTGTAAATCAGTTGTAATGTTGAATTAGTTTTTATGTAGTTTCTATTCATGAGTTCCTGAATATACAGGCATAGATCAATCCTAATGCTGACTTGGGTTTTATTTTTCATGAGTATTTGCAATGAGAATTTTCTTACATTATTCAACGAATGCTGTAGGAAATAGCTTAATTATGTGAATATAACTGTGCAATGCATTCACTATTACACAGTTCTCTCTCAAAGAAAAATCCCCATCCTTATGGTTGATTTATATGATTTGTTTTTAATGGAAAGAAAATGGTTTTGATGCCTTTTCTCACGTAGTTTTATTTTTGTTGTTTATAATGGCTCCTAGAAAAATAAGAGTAACAATGGGCAAGCTCTACACAAAAGCATAACTAGGAAACAGCATCTTCCCCACATAATTATGATAAAAATGATGCAGCTAGCTTTTGATCATTACAAATTACTAAATCAAGCAGTGGTTGATTTGTTAGGCAGTATTCAAACGTGACCTGAGTTGCAGAATTAGCTCACGTGCCATTCTGCTTCTATTACTACCGTTTTCTTAAAACACAGATTTTTAAGTGGCATTCAAAAGCGCATCAACTTACCCTTAATACATCATATTGTTGAGTTACTACCAAAAATGTTCAATGACAAAAAAAGTGTAGTAGATGCAGCAATAAACATCTGATCTATTCTTCTGAAATGTTGTTTGCTCAAAAGAGAATCTCACTTAAGCATTGGCTACAGCCTTCATTTTAACCCCAGATGGTATTTTGACTTACTGATTTGCGCAAAGTTTAACCAATAATCTCGATTTGTGTCAAATCAAGATTTCTTTATAATTTCCTTGTGCATGCCACAGTAGTGACAAATGGGAGTTTACAGGTTTTTTTTACAGATTGATTAAACTGATGCAGATCAGTCAAACTGTTGCAAGTTCACATTTTTTTTCCGGTTAAAACTCTTCTTTGTTTCATTGATCTGTTCCTGAGGGAGGTTCATGGATTCTTTTCCAGCTGCAATTACATATCAGAGGGTGAGGTGACAATTATCTGGTGCCACCACACTTGTGTTAACATGAAATAAAAGCCTAGTTCTAAAATAATAATAATAATAACAACAACAAGATTCCATATTATTTTGTCATGGATTTTTCATGCAGAGATGTTCTGCCACTAGCAAATGGACCTGTTCATTGATTGTTAGTTTGGATTGTGATTTTAGCTACATATGCTATTTGAAATACAGTTTTCATCAAACCTAAAAGCTGTTATTTGAGAACCCTTTGACAGCCATACGATTTTTTTTTTTTTTAAGTATTTAATCTCTTCTTGGGGAGGGAGGGAAATCTTTTATATTAGAAAAGGAAAGAGAAAGAAAGGTAGAGGGGGAAGTGGGAATAAAGAAGAGAAGAATCAAGAAAAAGGTCTCCCTGTAGTAGTTTTCATGGCCAAAGTCGATGGTGTTTTTCTTTAGTATGTTTTATATTTGATATTTTTTCATTATTAGCCTGTCAGATACTATTTGTGAAACAGGAAACAGCAGCTCCTACGAGTCAGAAGGGATTGCTGCTTCTGAGATGTGTGGTAGCTGAGATTGTGCAGTTTCTTACATGTGCTCCTAGGGGTGGTATTTAGGGAATACACTTTACAGCATCCACTTTGTCAAGCTTTAGGTAAGTTCTATAAGGGGAGGGTGTCCCTGGCTACCCCAGAGTCAGTAGAAAAGGAAAGAGATGTCCCTCCACAAAGTATCTCAGAGCAAAAGGTTAACTTTGGTATTCTTGGGGACTGAGTCTCTTTAGAGGAATCTAACATAAAGCTTTCATCCGAGATTAACACAAATGGAGGTATTCTACAGTTCTTCTTCCATAAGCCCAATATATATATGTTAAAGAGCTTGTGTTGATATGTTTTACATAGATACCAAAAGAATTCTCTCTTTAATTGATTACAGCTTTAGCCAGAAGACCTACAAGGAGGTTTTATACCTATAAGACTTCATTCTGTCCCATTTGAGGGTTGTGACTCAGAAATCTTTAGTGTTGCACTCTCGGAAATTGAGTCAACTAATTTCCTCCTACGCATAGCTTGCAGCTCTTGGTCTTGAGTGCACAAAGTTTTCCTCACAGGAAGGCGTTTGGTTCCTGTTATGATTTCATTTTTCTTCGGTTCTCCTTTTTCAAAATGCTGGTACACAGAATAATGAATCTCCAGGGGTTAGATCACATAAAGGATTTGTGTGTTGGATTCATTTAATCAGTATAGCCAATGGCATAGAGAATCCAACTGGTCTAATGTTAAACTAAAAATACAAGAAAAAAATCAGAAAATAAGACACTTAAGCAAGTCTGCTTTTCTTCTTTCATTACAAATAAAGCCATGACATGAGAAGATCAGCTTTACATATCTGTAACATAAAAACTTAAAGAAAGAAGGAAGAACCTCATACTTTCCAGGTTGAGGGATTAATTCATCACCTAGGAATAGTGGTTGAATATGCACCAGAGTTGTGCCTTTTACTTAGATATTTTGCATTATTTCTCTAATAACGGTCATTAAAAAAAACCCAATAGGTTTACATACTGCAATCTTTTTCTGTGTGTAACTCTTAGCTAATCAAAAAGTAATTAATTTTTAGCTAAACATCCCCCTAGATGGCTCTTCTTCATGCTGTCTTATGACTATTAAGAAATTGGCCAACTCATCAAACTCATCCCTAAGTTACTTGCATCACACCCATGTATCATCTTCTTTACACCATTCCATAGGTCAAGATAAGAACAATTTAATAGCTAAACTACAATAATATTGTAAATAATAGTAATGATACAAATGAGTGGTATGCAGTGATACTGCTCATCACTCAAGGATCAAGGCTCAGCCCATTCCTGGCTAACAATCCCAGAGCAGGGAGAGACCCAAAACAGGCAGTCCCAGAATGGCCAACTTAGTTGAGCCTTGGAGCGTATAAAGTTATATGGGACCTTAGCCAATACTGTCAATGGATTCTAAAGAACCGTCCAATGGACTAAATGAAGGTGCCATTTTAGATGATTATTGACCCCAAGGAAAGCTTAATCATCCAAACTGCATTGAGCCACCTACATGTTGATATCTAAATTTCTCTGTGTCTTTAACAAATTCCACCTCTCATCTCCCTTTGAAGTCACTTTAAAAAGACAGAATGGCTTAGGACCCAGTACGTCCTACCACAATATCCTACAAATGAGTTTTTAAAAGGAACTTTCTATGTCATTCCCATAACTGTAGCCTAGCTAATTAGTTTAGATGGGCTATTAACCACAGTGGGAGCTCAGTTTTCCAGCTTACACATCCAGATAGAGCCCTACATTAGGTATATGTACCAATGTGTGGAATTTCACCCCTAAGGTAAAACATTTACATCTGAGCCATCATCCTATCCTCCTTTTAGAGATGGTGGAGAGGAGTACGCCCCGAGGAATTTATTATCTTGTCCTCTGCAGACATCTAAATTATAGCAGGCAAATCGCATTCAACTGTCTGACTGTGAAAATAACCTGGAGTAATCAGCTCCCATTTACACTCTTCATGTCTGAAATCAGATGAGACAAGTACTATTGTAGGGGTGTGGGATGAGCTAGTTGTCTGAGCCCCCTCTACAGTCAGTGGAGAATTTACCATCATCAAAAAGATAAGTCTGGGCAAGAGATGCCCTTCTCTCTGTTAAACATAAAAGAAGCAGAGACAAGTATACCCTAGTAACTGACCTTCTTTGTTATTAAAATAGTTTACCATGTCTACCTATCTTCTATTTCACAGGTTCAACCTATACCTAGGATCTCCTCTTGGCCCTTCTAAGGGGGAGAAAGCTTGGACTTAAAACTGCATTTTATTGAATAAAAATCAGTGTTGTTCTACTCATCTTGAAAAACAAACAGAAATGAATTTGAGTTAAAATAGCCAGAGGAGAGCAAGAAAGCAAATGAATAATACAATGCATAAAACTATTTCTGAAGACAGGAACAGCTGGTTTGTCAAGTCTTTAGAGACTATTAATAGGAATGAAGACTGCATTGTGTGTCACTGGGAAAAATAGCTTCCCTTAGGTTTGAAAAAATGTCTTTCTTATTTAACAAATAAGACAAAACAGAAATAAAGGATTATTGATAGATTTGGGGTTTTTTTTAGGTAGAAATTCTGAAAAGATTAAAGGAGTTTATTTTTAAAAGAATCTAAATGTTGTGTTTGCTGTAGATAAGTACAGCTAGGATTTTTTTTTTTTTCAAATTCAGAAAGCATCTTAGATGTTTGGTTGGAATTAAGTTTACAAATGAAAACATGTGGGATAGAATTCACGTGAGCCAAGTGTCCACGACTGCATGACAAAACTGGACTGCATCTCTGCCTATACTTCTGTGGTGTCCCTGGAGTCAGGCCAGGTGACAATAACAGAATCTACCAACACAGGGAGCCAGACCCCCAGGAGAGAGCAGGAGTCAATTTTACCCAGGAAAAATAGTAAGTAGATAACACAGCTAGTGTATTCAAAGAAAATGAATTGGACAAACTACCCTCAAGTACCTGTTTTCTGATATTTAGTGCCTTAGCTCTTCAGGATCTCAAAACCAATTACTTTTCTTCAGTTATTTTATCTTCCTGTTTTCACCCCACTCTCTGAAACATCACACAGAGATCACCCTCGGGAATAAAGCTTCTTTTTATATACCCTCCATTCTTCAAAAACAGTGGAGTTTTGCTTTTAATTATAGCTGCAATACGTTTCTCAGTAATGTCATGTTCTATCTAACCACTGGATTATGAGCTTACAGTAACTGCAGCCTTCTTCCCATACTCCCAAGGCTTTTTGTTCTGCATCTTTAGTCAGATTTATCGAAAGATTGTTTAGAAATGTCAACAGGTTCACCTTTATTCTCCGGCTGATGCTCACACTGCAGTGAGGTGCTGGTGCACTGTACTTCTGTTGTCTAAGGAGGTGTTTGTATATGCACACCGAGGAAATGCTGTTGCATTTCTGAAAGATTTTTGTTATGGCAGAGCCTTCTTCAGGTAGCATATGGTATAAAAAATAAATTATCCTCCAGCTTCTACAAAGGTTCTAAGAAGCTCAGTAAATGTCAAGTCATTTTCATTAACCGGCATTAATTGATTCAGGATATCCATGATGGGGATTAGGAAGGATCTCAGGTCTGTTGCTCTATTGATTAAGTTTCATACCATCACGATGGTTAGATTGCTTGTTGATGCTAACAAGAGGACATTTTCATGCACATCAGAGTTATATTCTGACCCCAGGCTGGCATGGTAGAGCAGTAGGAAAACAGAGAGAATCCTTAGTTTAGTTATCCTACGATTGCTGAAGAAATAAAATTCCTTAGTTATAGCCAGTTTATCAACCAAGGAACTATTCTGTGATAAAAAATAGCAAAATGCATCAGAGTATACAAGAGATTATGAGAAGGATGCTTGCTTTCCTGGATTATTTCATTATTAGATTTTCTTTGGGTAAGTACAGAGAAATAACATAGAGCAGAATGAATAAAGTAAAGGAATATGATAAATAGACCCTGCAAAAGGATCTGCTTAAAGTAATGAAGCAAGGAGACTAAGGAACTCAGAGACTTTAACGTAGGTGAGGTTTATAACACTAACTACAGTGAGATGCTGTAAAAACAAGAACAGGCTTTGTTTTCTTTATTAACGTGGACAAAAACTCCTAAAAGAGACTTTCCAGCTAATTAATTCAAAGTTCAAGGACTGGAATGTGACCTGGTTTTCAGATCAGCTGGAGATCAGATAGGAAAAGGAGATGGAGGAGAGAAAATACATAAGGGTGGAAGCACTGAGAGACCACATCTGCTTGAAGCAGCAATGTCTTCTCCTAAGGGCTGCTTATGAATACTCATGTCAAGAAACTACACAAAAAAAACTACCAAAAAAAGTGATTCTCACTTTGTTTTAGTCTGAACTGGGAGAGTGGTTATGATGGCATGAAAGACTTCATCAAAGTGACCTGAGAGGCCTTGAATAATGGAATCCATTTAAAACATCATGGACTAGAATGTCATGCTGATATTAATTTAATTGCATCTTTGTGTTTACAGTGTGACTCCTGAGAGCAATTTTTTTTTTTAAAACACAGCAACCAAATCCCTGAGCAACATGATCTGACTTTGAAATGTGACCTATTTTGAAAGGAGGAGATGGTTAGGGCCGGATCTCCATAGGTCCCTTCTGACCTAAATTATTCTGTTATTCTGTGATCTCATATACTCAAATTGGTTGAATACGGTTCAGCAGGAATAATAAGCTGTTCCTATCCTGGGGGTATTTCATAGACCTCTACTTTGCATTTTCCTTTGCATTAGAATTAGGAAGAGCCTGATACTGTGTGGTGCCTGCCTTGTAGAGGGATCTTAAAAATTATTCCAGTATGATGAGAACCACCTTATTGACTAGAGAGACCTGGCCAAAGCTTTAATTAATCCATTATAGATGGGGAAAACCAGTCAAAATCAGACTTCAATTTTTTTTTAATATTTTAATCTCATTATTTTATAACAGACTTGATTTTTGGAGTGACGTTTGAGGCTTCTATGTCCAGGTAAGTGGTTAGATGCTGTTACTCACTAATGGAAGACAAACATGTAGAAAAGGGGAGCGAAATGAGAATTAGGTTACAAATATTATCCCAAAAATCCATGCCTTCATTCCCCTCTTTATTCTGCACAGGCTGCAGAACTGTCTCTCCAGCATGAACCCAGGGATGCTATTTCATTTTAGACCAAATTTCCTTGATTTGCAAGACTAAGGTGGGGTACACCCTGAGAGAAAACACTCACTTTTAGCATTTTAATACAGCTTTCCACACAGGTGCAAGTTGTCTAGATTCCCATTACAACAGAGTGATTTGGTCAGGACTATCAGGGTGCAAGGAGAGAAATTAATAGATACCACTGACATGACTCAGTTTCTTAAATTTAAGTAAGGAATGCCACTCAGGGTGCTCTTCTATATCTGAAATATCTAGGTCGAGCTTGCAAACATGATATAGGACTTACAGGAGAGCTAGACACTCATGAAGAAAACTATAAAAATATCTATTTCCTCAAATAGCATTAGATGACTATTTCGGGGTAACTTAGGTGAATTTTTTTTTTCCTCGGATTGTCCAGAACTCTTGTGTTTAACCCAGTTGGGAAATAATGAATGATAAATAGGATATGAAATAGTTCTTACATTGTATCAAGAAAAAAACCACTTTTGTCATGTCCATAATTCCTGCTCTCTCAGGCCCTGAAAACAGCTTGGTGTAATATTTGCTGTGGCAAAACCCAGAACCCGTGGCAGGTCTGATGAACTCTGACATTTAAAAAAATTAATGTAATTTTTTTTTTTTTCCTTTTTTTGCCCCCAGACAAAATCCAAGCTGTAAGCAAGAAAGGCTTTAGATTTTACCTACTGGACCAAGAAATAAAGCTACATTTGAGACATCTTTATAACACAAGGGTCAGAAAGATCTCGTGCAGCTTGTGGAGGAAATCCTCTGCCACTGCTCAAAGTTTTCCATCCAAGAGGAGGGGGATGCCAAAACCCAGACACTCCATCTCAAACAGTCCCTGGGGAATACCACGCTGTCAGACCCACTGAAAACCCAGATCTTTTGCAAACCTTCCACCACCAGCCACAAACATGGACCCATCATCAGAAGGAGGGGTGAACCCAGCATCTCTTTTTGCACAGAGAACATCTGCTTTCAAATGAATCCCAAAAGTCGGTGCTTCATCTCCCTGCAATTTTGCAGGTGGCCGACCAAACAACAGGTTCATAGAGGTGGGTCCAAAATCCCAGGAGGATGCTGGTGCATCTCCTTCCCTCCCATTCTAAGCAGGGCTGGAAGGTGCCAGGGACCCCCAGGAGGGATGCGGGTGTCCGGAATGGGAGGTGCGGGGCTCTCCGGGGCGGGTCTTGGGCAGGTGGAGGCGGGCTGAACCTCAGCTTTTGGCAGCTTCGTAACAGGCAGAAAAAGGAGCTGGGAGGATCCGGAGGCTGCTGAGGAAGATGTTAAGTTTGGGCTGGCTGCTGCTGCCGCCGGTGAGTGCCCGGCGGTGGTCCCTTGGGGTTCTGGGGGACGGGGAGAGGGGGGGGTACTGCACATCTGGCTGCTGGCACTATCGCTCACAGCTGGATGGCTCTGCAGCTGCCCTGCAGGATTCAGGGCTGTGTGTGGGGGGGATGTCTGCAGAGGTAAGGTAACTTTTCTTATAACAGGAACTAGGTAGAAAGAAAGAAAAATAAGGAAAGGATTAAAAAGAAAAATAAGGAAAAGATTAAAAAAGGGGGACCAGGATGGGGAGGGGGGTTAGGGAGGAGGAAAGAAAAGCTGTTCCTGTGTTGGAGGTTTTGACCCAGCTTTTTTCTTTAAAATTTTCCAGCCCTAAGATGCTATGAACAAATGTCTTTTCACTTTCCTTCGTTAGAATTGCAGTTTTCAAAAGACAGAAGATCATCCTTACATCAGAATAGCTGTAGCATGGCTTTAGAGAGGCAGAAGGGGACAGTTTGCTTCCCCAGCTGTCCTGTGAAAGGTAACTTTGCAGAAGGAGGAGGATAATTAAATAGAAATAGTTCTTCCTCATGGATTTGGGACATTTAACTCTTTGAAAGGGCACTGATGATTTTACAGCTGAAGGTATCTGCTTATCATATCACCAAACAGCAGCATGATGTCTGATGTCTGTGCACTGGAGGCAGCAGGTGTGATTGTACCAGGAAACATCAGGGAAGATGCATGAGCACAGAGACACAATTCAAGCTCCCTAAGCCCCATGCTCTAGTGCTGGCAAAAGCTCGTGTAAGTACAAGTACAGTCATATACTACGGTCATATACCCTCTTTTGCCTCAATCTTCAGCCTCAGAGAAGTGTTTGGAAACCTTCCTACAGGTGTGATTCCCAGGAATTCATTAATTCGAACTTTAGCCGTTTCACTGTTAAATGTTTAGTGTAGGCTGGGATTCAGACTCCTGCTGTAGTCAGGGGGGAGATCGTCACCTTCCCAGGGGGCATTTCATCTTGTCCTGAGAAAGACAGATGTGGTGAATGTTCCTCTAGGGTCTGTTTCCTTCCCCTGATAATAGAGATAGCTTAGATATTTACGGGCTGGTCTGCACCCTTCAGTTTTACCAGGTGAAAGATGGGATGTAAATTTTCACACCTGCACCCCACATCCTCTGGAACTCGATTTTTCCTCTGTGTTTACACAGCTTTATGTGCAAGTGATAGCATATATGTCCTTACGATGTAAACCTTCTCATGTATAGTTATTACTGTGTGTAATACCCTGCTTGCAGGGAAAACTGTTACACTGCTACAGTTAGAGTGACTTTGGCATCTGGACTAACCTTTTTATACATTATAGAGGCACAACTTGTTCTAGCAGCTGTCAGCAGAGTGGAGCTCACCTGAAGTGGTGTATCATGCACGTCTGTGGGCTGCCACGCATCATTTTAGTGCTTCAGCAGACTGCAGCGAACTGTGCCCATAATAAACTCTACGAACTGCATGATCTATGTAGCTTTTGGCCTCAAACTGTTGCTCATGTATGAACTCCAACTACATGTTTGGTAAGAGCCAGTGCTCTAAATATCAGTGGTGTTCATGTCTCAAACTAGATCTTGTGGGAACCTTTGCACCCTAAGTTAGACAGTCAGGGAAAGCCAGAGACCCATAGGATGTATGGAGCAACCAGTCCTTTCCTATTTCAAAGGATCATGTCAAGACAGAGAAATCATTCTAGTGTGGATTCTGCAAATAATTCTTTATTCGGATATGAAAATATACCAGAAGGGTGATCCTGAAAACTTCCTCTGTGAAACTGGGTACTTTCACCTCCCATCAGCTCCACAGGGAGCTGTATGTTGCAGGAGGTACTTTGTGCTTTGCAGAAGAGAGTCCTTGACATTAGAAATTACCATTTGCTTGTAAGTGACAAGGAACAGCAAGCAATGGGAGCTGAAATGCATAGAAATGACTTTTCCTGTCTTAAAGGGTTCAGAGCCTCAGGAAACAGAGGGTCCTTCACTGTCCTGCCTGCTGAGCTAAACTGATTTCTCCTTCAAAGAGCTTTCCACATTTCTGGGTAAGGGGTTCAGTCTGATCTAATGAATGGAGGTGAGGATGGAAAATGAGTTATCATTGAGGTATACATCTGACAAAGACTTTAAAACTCTTTAACAAAGAGTTTCTTGTGGTAACAGGGGTATGGATGCAAATCTGTGGCATGATGCTGAGCTCCCAGTAGGACAGGGCTGGGTGTTTAGATTTCTGATGTACCTACTATTGACTAATTTGTGTTGGATATACATGCTTCTTCCAGGGATCTGATCCCTGTAGACTTTAAATTCCCCTCCATAGGGAACTGGAGGTGAGGAAGAATCAGTCTGTTTAGGTGTCTCAGTAGCCTGGAGGGAGTTCATGGAGCGAGACAGGCTCCTGCGGTGACTCACCTTGTCCTCAAATAGGTGTCTGCAAGAGGAACCCTTCCCTGGAACTGCTTGTCTGCCTTCATTGATCATTAAGGGAGGCTTGATGAGGGAGTTTAGATTAATCATCTACAATTATCTGTCCAAAATTAGGAATCGTGTCTAAGGTTACTCATATAGCCTCCTTCAGTACTACTGGGAAGAGGTGGAAACACTCCAAGAACAATGGCTATGGCTTCAGTTGAGTGAACTTCCTGATGAACTTTGGCATCTAGGTTTCAGTTCTTTGTGATTAGGTGACATGAATCCCATCTTCAGGCAAACATGCTACACATGCAGAAAGGGAGAAATTTCTCTGAAATTTGGAGGAATACTTGTAAAAGCAGAAAACGAGGATCCTCAGTTATTGGTGTTCTCTTATTCTTTGAAGTGTTACTGGCAATGAAATACTCTACCAAACTTAGCATAGAGCTATTAAATTCATTTTCATTTTTCTCAAGATAATACTAATTTCATAGGGTTTATAAACAAAATAAATGAGTGTGGCTGTATTGTCACATACAGAATACCTACGAGTAAGCACATATATTGATCTGTATGGATATGTATTTGTAGCAAGTACTGTTCTGTATAAGGTTATGCAGTTAAATACAGTCAGATAAATACAATCCAATACACAGAGGAGCATTCAAACGTTACTCCAATGTCCTAAAAACAATCTCGAAAAGATATTCCTCTAAATGACTGTAAGGCAATCAGTGTCTCAGCTTCTCTTGTTCCATAGGTAATCGAGTTAGAAAGAGAAAACAAACATTGAAAATGTCCTCTAGGTAGTAATTTTCAGTGAAAAAGACTCCTGAAATAATCTGTTTAACTGGCTGAAGAGAAAGATCGGAAATAGGTCTTTACTGTTTGGGGTTGAAAGCTCCTGGGACCAAGACTGTCAGAGCTTGCAAGCTGGGGGCAGGACTTTCTACGACAACTAAATACCTTGCTGGTGACTGGAGTCATGTCACTGCTGTGGTGATGTCATGCTTTGCAGCCAAAGTCAAGAGTGGTAAACACGGCTTGGATATGGCAGAAAAAAAGCGGATGCTCGTCTGTGTTTATAAGTACATTTGAGCAGTGGAGTTTTTTGTTGCATAAAAAATCTTTGGTTGTTTTTTAGAGTTTCTTGTAGTTTTCAGACAGAAAATAACACGACATGTATCACATTATAAATATAGCAGAATGACTTGTCCTTCCTGTAGTGACTGTGAGTGTAGCTGTACTGAAATGGCCAAGAGCTTATAGACCTCAAGGTTATTCCCAGCTCCCTTCAAAGCACATGTGACAATTGGCCTTGACTTCAGTGACCTGTGCTTCCCGGTCTCAAAGCTTTCTCATCATGGCTTTTTGAGAAAAGAGTTAAGCAGATGGAAGGGGACAGGCTTTATGGAAAATTTTAAGGAGATATATTCAACAGTCTGAGAAGTTTATGAAAAAGGATGAGGATTTCTTTGTCTTCTTCAGTTATTTCACCTGTGCTCAACATTTTTCATGAGCCTCCTTCCATCCTATAAGCCTTTTCCAGTTCATCAAAATTTTATTTGAAAAAAAATTATGCATTTCAGAGCACATGCTGGTTCTCCAGGCTGTGCCTTTGGTACCACTAGCCAAGTTTCAGGACAGTAAAATATGGGCAGGTGAAGCAGGAGTTTTGAATGTCTTTGCTGTGTCTTTCTGTACCCTAAAAAAACAGGTGAGTTTTAATCCTCCAAGCTGGGAGTCAGTGTGTGATGTGAATGGCAGACAACTCTGGTTTGGTGTAAGGGGAAGCTGAAATATTCAGGCGTCAGAGCCACATCAGAAAAACTGAAGAGTGGAAGCACAGATGGGGAGAGCAGGGAGTACAGAGATGGTTTCAGAGGAGAGCTGAGATGCGATCTGAGACATGAATGCAGGCTGTAGAGACAGAGGCAAAAAGAACAGTGATGAATAAACCTAGTAAATTATTTATACACTCAATGCAAAACCTATTCATGAGATTTTAGGATTGCACTGTATTGGAAACTAAACCAGACCACTGGAAAGACCCTTCAAGTTCTTGAAACTTTCCCATCTTGTCAATGATATCAGCCACTTCTATGAATTTTGATTAATTTTCAAAAAGACTAAGTATTACAAATTTATTTCTGGTTCTTTGATCCCATTAAATTGCTTTTTCAAAGGTGAGTGATATATTAGTGCCCAGCTTTGGATCACTTCCCCTGTTTTCAGAGAGCATAGAAAATGCCCCTACTTTTCCTCAAGTGTGCTAATGGACTTCTTAATGAGTGAAGATCTGTCTTTTATGTGACATCTAAATTAGTTTTTCTACCACCACAAGAGCATAGGGGCACCATCTTCAGATGGGCTCTAAGGAAAGATTGCTTTTAATTAAGTTGTACTAAGTATGGCATGAGGATGTTGCTAGAAAGACTCTCTTCCTAGTGCTTAAGTCTGATGTTGTCTAACATGAACAAATCAAACTGCAAAGTGCTATTAGAACGACTTTTCTGTTCAGATTTGGGCCGATAAACAAACTTTCATGTGACATAGGAAATGCAAAACAATGTTATACTTACTATCAGTGAGTAAACTCAGGGTTTCAACACAATAACCTTAGAGGTGTTAAGAAAAGAAGTCCAAAAGAAAGTGCAAAGCCAAATTCTGTCTCTCCAAACTGTCTCAGGCTTTTAGGATGCCTGTCATAGGTAATTTTTTAAACATTCACTACACGATTGTTTTGTTCCAGGCAAGATTGTTTCAGTGGGTAAGAATTAGAGTTAAGATGCCCCTGTGAATTTTGGCTGGTCACTCATGTTCAAGCCAGCAAAAATATCTTAGTGTTGGGATGCTCAGCAATGCAAAGCCCCATTCCTTCACTGCTGTCTACAACACTGCACAAAACCTCTAATTTGTCTGTATAAGCCTTGGGGCGAAGGCACTCCACTGTGTTTTTTAGTAAGGTTCATGCCACTTTACTCCCTAGCTACTAAGGAATGTTGATCCAAGAAGCAGTATTTTAAATCAGCCTCTTACGCTTATTACTGTGTCCGGAAAAACTGTGTCAGAATGGGCATCCTTGCCTCAGAAATCTCTGCTTTGTTTTGGTTCCTGAATTATCCTTTTCTAAGGTGAAGAGGAGCTACTCTTTTCCTACAAGAGCTCAGACATTACAGCAGATGCCTCCAAAATTGCCCTATGTCCCTGCAACAAATGCAGAACCCCTGCTTTCTAAACAGCCCCATCACCTAACCATCCTAGGCAGATTAGAGCCAAAACATGCACTTTTCTCTCAGGGCACTGCGAGATGAATAACAAAAAAATAAGTAAGCCATATCCAACAAATCACAAGTAATGTTCTGCCCAGAAGGCTTTTCTTTAACTGTGAAATGGTTTAATGTCTTTCTTTTTCTTAAAGCCTGAGGAAAACCAACAAATTGAAGCATCATCACTATTCTCAATTTCTTGTATATGTGCCATTTTTTTCCTTTTTTTAAAAAAAATTGTTTTGTAAGAATGGGATTACTTCCAGTAAGGTCACAAGATTATTAGTTAACAACATCAGCCTTAATTTTGCTTCTTATGGCATGATCCATAGGTCACACCTGCAATTGTACTTGGTGTTGACCGACCCAGAAGCAAACAAAATGTGAGAGTGCTGATTAATTGCTTAGCTATCAGTGGTAGTGGGGTTGACTACAACCTCACCATTGGTGAGCATCACCTTCTATAGGTCAGGATTTCTAGAAAAAAATTGTAAAATCGTGTTTTCTGGTGGTTCACCACTGCTTCCAGAGGCAGGAATCTGGAGTACGTGAACTAGGGGTCTGATCCGTTATGGGAATTCCTCTGTCATGTGTAAACCCACGGATTTCAGTGCAGCTCCGCTGAGTTACCGTGACTGAGGTTGTGGTTCAACAGATGTAGATCTACCAAAGGAGAGAAGAAAGGCCATGTAGCCTAGTCCAGGCAGCCTGGCACACATTTTCAGGGCTCAGCATACCACCTGGGAGAGCTCAGCTGCTCAGTCCCTCATTTATGTTCCACCTGCGTCTGCTGCACGTGTTGCTGAAGTTGGCCTTTGGAGAAAGATAACCCTTCCTCCTCTGAAACTTTTCATAACTAATTATGCGTCTGTTTCCACCATTCCCACCACCTCTTGCATGAGGAGGGAGTTCAGTTAACCCATCTCTCCCAAATATTTTTTCTCAGAGGCATTTCAAATCTCCTCTCCTGGTTTTGATTTCGTTTTGGGTTATGACTGGCTGTTGCTTTCAAGCCTTTTGCCAGAGGACTCAGTACAGATGGTAAATAGTGTAGTCTAACTCCTGTCAAGTTATCATGATTTCTAAGCATCAAACGCAAGAATATACAAAAGAAAAATATTCTTAGCAGTAACAGAGTCCAGAAATTTCAGAAAGTGAACTAATGACTTCTTTCCTGTCCAGCTGAATCCATTTTTATAAACTGAAATAGTGAGAAATTTAGGTAGCAATCNCGGTCTGTCTGTGCTACTTTAAAATCCAAATGCAGGCAGAGTTTGTAAAGGTTTTTAAATTTAAAATTGTATCTTTTTTTCCCTAAACAGACTTTGTTGTTAAGATGCAATAGTCTGCATGACTTCCAGTAAAGTTTCTGTGGGGGCTGAAAGAAGTCCTGGTGGCACTGCTCATTGGAAACATTCTGAGAGCCAATAAATCAACTTCCCGAGACTGAAAAGGCAATATAGCAGTGATGTTTTCATCTGTACTGTGTTTTCAAAGTCATTAGAGGTTTAGAATGGCCTACAGTCCTCCTCAGAAATGTCTCAGAAAGCCTTCAATCCATCATTTCCCTTAAAATCACTCCTCCCTGAGCCTCTGGCTTTGCCTTGAAGAGCACAGCTTGCAAAATGTAAGACTCACTATGTTTTGAAGATCCAAATATCCCAAAGGAGGGTTTGGTGCAGTACTGAGTTGTCTGAACACAGTTCAGTTGCTCTCTTGACTCTATTGACCCAGTTGACTCCACTCTGTGTTTAATTCAGTTACCTAGGCATGGACGTGCAGAATTATTTGAGACAGCAAATGATGTGCTTGAGCCTTCTACATGGGGCTGGCAAAATTGACAGAGAATCAACACAAAAGGGCTGAGATACCCTATAGCATCCCAAACACTAACCATTCCTGGGTGAGGGAGAAATCCTTTACATTTCCACAGACTACAAAAGAAGCTCAGATAACAATGTCACGTGTAGGCACTGACATTGTAGGTATTTTCTCAGAATTTAATTGCTTCTCTAGAGGCAATCATTTTGGGATGCTTTAGGGTATTAATAACATCTTCACAATCACATGCCCAATAGATAGAAGAGAATCATCGGGAAGCTCCCTCCTTCTCGCTCTCTTTCGGATTCTTGGGCTCTTCTCTCTCTTCCAGGATTGCAATTTTGGGACTTTCTCTGCTCCAGTATTGTTAGTCTGGAATGGGCTGGGCCTTGGTCATCGGGTGGTGAGCAGTGGCACTGTGTATCACTCATTTGTATATTTGAATAATTTTTAAAATTATTAATATTATATAAATTTTTAAACATATGAAATCACAGTTTCATTTTTTCTTTGTCTGTCCTTTTGCCGTTTACTTGTCCTATTTTCAGAAAAATATTCAGCTGGAGTTTTCACATTCTTGGACCCAAAAAGTGTCATCCATGAGGTACAAACTGGAGAGAAATGTGACTCTTCTGATTCTAATAATCACAGAACTTCTTGGTTTGTTTTGTCTTTCTCTCACCAAGGTTGAGGGAATCCATCCAGAATGCAAGATATTCCAGCAGGTGGTGAAAGAGGAGGCTCTCTGCTTAGAAAAAAATGAATCTGTTTCACCTGATCTTAAAGGTAATAGTCCTGATTATCAAGCTCTGCTGTTAATACCTCTTGTATGACTTCAGGGGCACAATGTGAAGATGCTTTTTGTTCTCCTGAATCAAGATTGGATTCCTATTTTTATTTGGTTTCTCTAAAGCTCGAACTGCTTCTCCTTCTATAGGCTGGGGGCTCATGTAAT
>VZTO01020409.1:8239-38271 GCA_013400615.1 Syrrhaptes paradoxus
AGCAGCCTCCCCGCCGCTCCGCATCCGCCACCTGCCCGCACGTGCGGCGCCGCCGCACCCGCCCACTAGGGGGCGCTGTCCGTCCCCCACCCCGCCGCCCTCCATCAGGGAGCGGGCACGTGCTGCGGCCCGGCGGGAGCGGTACCACGGGCGGGCCGGGGGCTGCGGGCGTGCGGGGCCACCGCCCCTCCGCGGCGTCACTGCCCTGAGGGGACATGGCTCCCTTGAGGGATCACTGACCCTGAGAGGACATCCCACCCCTGAGGGATCACTGACCCTGAGGGGACATCCCACCCCTGAGGGATCACTGACCCTGAGGGGACATCCCACCCCTGAGGGATCACTGACCCTGAGGGGACATCCCACCCCTGAGGGATCACTGACCCTGAGGGGACATCCCACCCCTGAGGGATCACTGACCCTGAGGGGACATCCCACCCCTGAGGGATCACTGACCCTGAGGGGACATCCCACCCCTGAGGGATCACTGACCCTGAGGGGACATCCCACCCCTGAGGGATCACTGACCCTGAGGGGACATCCCACCCCTGAGGGATCACTGACCCTGAGGGGACATCCCACCCCTGAGGGATCACTGACCCTGAGGGGACATCCCACCCCTGAGGGATCACTGACCCTGAGGGGACATCCCACCCCTGAGGGGGCCACACAGTTTTCCATCAGGAAGAGTTGACATCTCCTCCTCTGCTCCCAGGGCAGTTACACCAGATCTGCTGGTGGCCATGAATGACAAGGACAGACCCTCGGCTGCCATGGCCAAGAGGCCTCCCAGCACTGACCCCGCAGTGGCGGATCCCTGGCAGCCCCCTCCTGCGTGCTGGCGGTGCGCGTTCACCCTTCAGCCTTACGCCAGCCCAACAACGCTGCCGTGAGCTCAGATGTTGTAAGGGGGCTGACGGTGCAATAACGCCATTTCTGATGGCAAGCGGTAAGCGCATGGATGGGCAAGGGACTGGCACCGTGCTGCTGCGCAGGAGGAAAACATCAGCACCAGCTTTCTGCAAGCTTGGGAACGTGAAATGTCTTACCCCAAACCCTGCCGCAAGGCCAGAGATGAACCCCTGGAGCGGTGGCGTTTATTCCCCCACCCTAACCACTGGAGCCATTACCGCTACCTTGGCGAGCCGCACAAGATTAGGGGGTTTGAAAGGTGGAGAGGTCAATGCTGGCTATATGCAGATGTGGTAGTTGGATGTCCCAGATAATGTATTTCCTGCAGAGAAGTGGTTATGTCATTGTTCAGGCGCAGTTGCAGCCGGAGTTGCTGGCTGTTCTGTTCAAAAAGAACTACGAGGGGCACAGAGCAGGCTCTCGGTGTGTGCAGGAGAGCAATGAGCTTGTGCTACAGAAGGAGACCAGGACAGCTCTGTTTGGCTAGTCCAGCAACAGGAAAGCAAACCAAGGTGTGATTGCTCTGCCAGTGTACAGGGGAGACTCCAGTGGGGAAAGGGTGTAAATTCCAAGGAAGGCACTGAGATATCTGAAGCCGAATGATAGCATAAAGGCAGTTTATTAATTGGCGCTTTTCTCATGGAGAACATCAGAGGATGGTTTCTAACTGTAGGAGGTGGAACTTTCTGGAGCAGACAGCAAACAGAGTAGCAAGACGCAAGAAGCCTGTTTCAAGATGAAGCTGCCTTGTGAAAGAGCAACGTGAAGTTTGTTTTTGTGAGTGGAGCAGCCTGGTTTAGTGACCAGGGGATCCCAGTCCTGGTTTGAAAGCCATTAGTGGTGGAAAGAAGGAAAACAGGACCTGCGAAGAATCTCTCTGCTACAAAGTGGGAAAGCTCTTTGCATCTCTGCTCAGAAATGATCCCCTTAGCTGCACCTCACTCCAGTTCTTGGTGATATCCTGGTCTTCATTCCACCTTTTTTTTCAGTGTGATGAGCCACTGGATTCTTAATTTCCAGAGCCCTTTTGTTGGCAGTGGGGAATCTTCCTCCCACTCAAAGTCCAGACAAGCTGCTTGCCAGAGCCAGTTGAAAAGGTGTTAGGCACTGCACTAACCACAGAAAAAGTACTTCTTGCCTGAGAGACAGACGATCTAAACAAAAGGATTGCAACTTAAATGCTTTAGACTCCAGCAGGGAACTTCTGTCCGCAGACTATACGGTAGCTACAGCAGCAGGTGGACAAGCTGCTAGGGCAGCTAATGGTTGCTGACCTTGTACTTTATCAGTCCAGATACACCAGGATTAGTGCCTGCCCTCTGTGGTTTTTCACGAGAGCCTTCATGCAAATCCTTCTTTGCAAGATTCTTCTCTTGCTCTAATGCCCACAAAATAAACTTGGTGGTGGTGAGTTTGGTGGCAGCATGGCTGCTGGCCATCAAGCTGTTGCTATATCCTTGTTTCCTCTGTGCTCAGTTCACATCCCTACTGTGACAGGCAACTGGATCGTATGATGCTGTTCCTAAATTTTTGATCTCCATTTCAGAACAAGTTTGGTTTCTTGCTCCTGCTAGCTCCTTTCAGGAGGCTTTCCCCAGATTTCACTTCTCTACTGGCTGCAGACCTGCTCCTAGCACACCAGCGGCCCATCTTCCCCAATCCACTGACACCCAGGCAGTGCTAAAGTGCTCTTTTAAGCATCTTTTCTCCCCAGTCTTCCCCTAACTCAAGTCTGTGCACAGCCTCCACATGGCCCTACTTTTTCTAGGGTAGATAAGATAAATTTCTGTAGTTCCTCCTTCTGTGTGCTCGAGTATTGCCCAGATGCTATTAGCTGTCCTTCAATGCACCTGGTCAGTTTGAACATACTTTTTTTTGAGCAAGCATGAACAGTTACGTATGCTTTTCCACAAAGTGCACCTGCCTTCTGGAGAAAGTAGCTTGCCTGAAAGTCGTGTCCTACAACTTTGACTCGTGAGCCTTAGTGGCTTTAACTGTGTTGGCTGTGCCCTGCAGCTCTATCATCTGCCCTGTGGCTGGAGGTTAGCACTCCCACGGCAGAGCCAGCAGCAAGGAAGTGTGTGCTGGCTGGCACATCCCATTGTGGCTATTTTATCTCTAATCTTGACCTGCAGCACTTATTATTAGAGTTTGAGTTTTGTTATTCTCTTTTTTTGCAATCCTCCGTTCCTAGACTGATGTCTAGATAGCAAACTCTTCGAGATAGCCCCATGTTTCTATTTTGTGGTGGTGCAGCACCACCCAAAAAGCTTCTGATCTCTGAATGGGACAAGTATTAGCTGTGGTAAAACAATCAGTAGGTGCATATGAACATCAATTAATTTTCCAAACCTTGCTACCCCCCTTCCATGGCTAATCACAGACTGTTGTGTGATAAATATCAACAATTTGGGTTTCTTATGCACCGGCAAAGCAGAGAGGAAGAAGATGAGGAAAGCATGAACCAGAGGATCCTGTACATAAGGCAGGAGAAAGTGCTTGAGAGCTAGAGGAAGGGAATGGTCCTATAATCTGAAAAATGGTTAAATTCCACAGACCTTCTGTGAGAAAAGGCAAACAGACGGCCAAGGTCCACTTAAAAAAAAGGGCATCTGGAATTGCTAGCCAAAACTTCTGTGTTCAGAGGGATGGAGAAGAAGGGTGTAAAGAACAGTGGGGCTGTCCTGGAGACCCAGCAAGAGCGAGAGCTAAGTGACCCATCACCAACGTACCAAGGTGATGGCAGATCTGACTTGATCCCAGAACTAGGCCAGATGGGGTCCAATGCACCAGAGCCTGCACCATGCTGCCGCCAACACCATTGGACAGTTTTGTTCACACCAAAGCAGATCCACCTTTTTCTTGGCCAACAACATCAGCAGGCCCCAGCAGCCATTCCTCTGCTCGCTCCTGCAAACATCTCAGCACAAAGTCTCCAGCTGGGACAGGGCTTCAGCCTCCCCCCACTTTCCCACCAGCCATGAGACTTGCTGCAGTGGGAGCGTTGTTTTTGCCCTGTTTCACAGTGGCTCCCCTTTGATGTTAATTGTTTGCAGGCAAAGCTTAGTGGAGAGCGTAGTTGTTCTCTGGTTCATCTGCTGGTTACTACTGAGCTGCCCAGACCAGTGGAGAAAATGCTTTGATGTTAATGAGCTGCAGACAATTTCACTTAACACCAAACAGGGCCTGGCATCTCAGAGGTAGATTTCAAGGCAGATTCTACAGCAAGTCTCTCCAACATCCGTTTTGCCATAGGAACAGAAAATATTCAGGAAGACATTAGAGCAGAAATGTGTCTTCTCACCCGGACTTGAACCACACCCAGTGTTGTTACAGCCTCAGAGATGCCAGAGGCAAAGAGGTACCGGGAATAACAAATGGCCCCATTGAAGCACATGGCCTTTATGGGATTCAGTGGAACCAGGACTTAGCCCCACGCATTGCCCGTAAACTGCCTGCCTCTCTAGTCCTGCAGTGTGAATACACAGAAATGGGAGAAGGGGATGGACTATAAATCGCTGATTTGCAAGAGTCTGGTTCCTGCGTGGCTGGTGCTCACAGAAATCCTGTTCTGAATGTGGCACCTTCTCCATCAGCACAGCAGATGTCTGAATGAAATGAGCCAGCTACAGTGAAGTAAGACTTGCACAGGCAGCCTTGGACTATCCTCTTTCTTAAGTAAATATGCCAGCAAAACACTTCTCTTGTGGATCTGCTACAGGCCGCAGCACACTGCCAAATGCACACAGAAGTACCAATCAACAGTGGGTCCCTGGCAGAGGCAAGGTCCAAAAGACACGTAGACTTGTTGCAGCATCCCTGGGTTCAGACAGCCTTTGTCGTGGGCCGTGGACAAGGAGGCTGGGACTGCTCAGTAAGGCAGCACCTCATGTGCTTGAGGGAGAGCCCAGATTAGGTAGAGCTCCTGCTGTGGAGAGATGGTGTGGGAAGCAGGGAAAAGTGAAAAAGAAATCTGCCCAGTGGAAATGTGGGGTATGCAGTCTCAAGCAGGCAGCATCGAGTCACAAGTACAGAGACAAGTGAGAAAAAATGCACAAATTCGATTTTGTAACCCTCTGCCCATCATCAGCAAAGCACATTTACCATATCATACAAACTCTGCTTTTATCTGCACACTGTGAACTTTTGAATGAAAAAGCAAGCAGCCCAGTCCTCTGGGGAGCCCCCAGCCAAGCAGAACCAAGCACAGACTATGTCCCGTCAAGTAGAGCAACAAATGAGACCTCACTGAAGGTTAAGAAGAAACATGCCTTAGTCTGAGGAATGTGTCTCAATTCCTATGTATTGCCTTTGTTAAATGATTTATAGTAACGAGAGAGGGAGATATTATCTTCTCCTTTTTCTTGCCAGGACAGGATTGTTCCCTGCAGCAAACTTTGGATTACAAAGGTAAAATAATGCAAACCAAGACTGAATGCTTGTCCCAGGCCTGTTGCAGGGAGGATTTTACACAAATGTATGTTCTCCATCCTACACTAAAATAAAGCCTAACAAGGTAGATTTTTTTTCCTGAAATTAAGAAAAAGGAGTGACATCATATAGGAGACCATGACTGATCACAGGCCAAGGAGACAACACTGCAGCTTGGAAAGTCTACCTAAGTCAATGGGAAGAGACACAAAATTAACATTTGACAGACATTCAGCATTTGCTGTGCAGCAAAAGTCACTCCCAAAAGTCACTCCATCCAAGCAAAGCTTGTGCGCCATGTTTTGACGCTACAGATACAACTATCTCCTGTGAGAGATCAGACTGGCATCTGAGAGGCAGTCCAGCTGAGGACAGCTCAGAGCGACACACGCCACAATCCACAGATAGTGGGAAGGGAAATATGATTTACAATCCTGGGCAGCAGTCAGCAGACTACCATGGAGCGTGTGCAGGATGGATGAAGAGGGCAGCAATTGGATCCCTTTTTCAGAGGGTTTTATTGTCACGTGCAATAGCAGCTTCACTAGAGACGGACAGACTATCAGCCTGAAAGCAAGAGAGATATTCATTACGTTTAGGATGGATTTCAGTGCACAGGACAATGTGTTGTCAGTAACTGTAATATTAATGTAAATAGAAAGCAATATACTTGGAAGGTGGAGAGGAATAACCTGGGCTTTACAGCAGGGATTTTATCCCTGTTAAAGGAACAGGAAAGCTGAAGGGTTGAATAAATGGACTAGAAAAGATCACCTTTGTAATAAAAGGAAGGGTGCATGCAACAAGGTGAACACTAGGTCAGGCTGCAACTGTTTCAAGGGGATAAGGAAACATTCACCTGAAACCAGGCTAGAGTTAGAACAGCAGAGCTGTCTGCAGCAAACATGGCTTGAGACAGTTCTTTTGTCTTTATCAGAGGCTAAATGTATATAATGCTATACCTTCAAAAGCCTCAAGGTGGGTTTAAAATCAAACAAAACAAAAAAATCAAGAATGATGGTATTACAGGATGATAATAGATAAAGCCCTCATTTACACACAGATGCCCTCCCCAGATCCAAGTAAATACATACAAAACCCTCATGATGAGAGTTGCTGGAGAATATAACACTGAACATTTTTCCATTCTGGATGTGTCCACAGGGTTTTGCAATTGCCTTTAGCAAAGCAAAGCATGAGATTGCAAGGTCTCTTTTCCTTAGGCTGTTGCTGGGGCTGCATCTGGCACCCACTGTGACCCAGAGAAAAGCAGACTCGGTTTAGTTCTGGATGCTTTGCCCTGGTGCCACTGTCCCTTGCACATACAAAGCATATCTCCTCTGTGTGACACCTACATTCACACGTGGCAGCACAGCTCGTCATCACACGCAGGATGGATGAGCCATTTTGCCACTAAAGGAACAGATAATTGCTGGGTTCTGCTTTTCACAGAATCACAGAATCACAGAATGTTAGGGATTGGAAGGGACCTCGAAAGATCATCTAGTCCAATCCCCCTGCCGGAGCAGGAACACCTAGATCAGATCGCACAGGAACGCATCCAGGCGGTCTGTGCCACCACTGACTGTCAGGAAATTTGCAGGAACCTAATCAGCTTTGGTCTGGTTCAGTCAAATTTGCAAGAATGGTGTCAATATCTGTATAGTTCTGAAGCTCTTAGCAGAGCGATGAGCAGATAACAGAGTCTTGTGGGTGTCAGATCATGAAGGAGCTTGGCCAAAACCATAAATGATACAGAAACAGGAAACTCAACTCAAATTAACTCAACCAAGCATGCGGGTAGCTCAGAGGAAGGCTTGGTGCATCCTAGAAGAGTAGCAAGGGAAAGCACCTTACAAGCTTTCCACACTAGCAATCTGCGAGGTGCCATGCCCCCAAAATAAAGGATGCAAAGGATTCGAGAACTTAAAGTTGTTCATGAAGGAGCCCCAAACCTGATACACTGCAATAAAGGCAGAGCTCAAGAATGCCCTCAGACATGGGTGTCCTTCACTCACAGCCACATCCAAAACTAAATGTGTTTGTGGTCACTGCGAAGGCATGAGGGAGGTGCCAGAGGCTCAGTGACAATGACTAATTGTGACAGTACTTCCCAAGAACTTACAAGCCGTTCAGATATGAAACCACGGCGTTATTTGATGCAATGTACAGCCTTCTGCTTAAGCTAGCCTTGGTAATCAAGAAGTGAGAAATGGCAAACTTAGTGCTAGTTTCTGAATAGAGATTGAGGAAATTAGGGAATGATTGCCATACTCGTTACCCTGGCAAGAGCTCCAGTACAGGTATAAAAAGCTGAACGTCTTTATATACGGTAAGCTGACCTTAACCAGCAATGACTGTAAAATGCTTCTCTCCATTAGAGAAGATGGGGGGAGCACACGCAGCTAGAAAATATCCCTACCCTTCTTTTCAGTTACAAATGTACAAGCAGCAAACTGAAAGAGGGTTAGTGAAGGAAGGCATTTTCATGGAGCAAAGCCCAGAACTAGACATTGAACATGTGAATTTGATTTTTAAAAAGCAACAACAACAACAAAACCCAAGCCAATGTAAGATCTTGTCTCATTTCAGTAGGAAGATGATGCCCAAAGCAGCATCTCAAGATGTGAAGCCACAGAAAATTATTCTGGCTTCTAGCACAGTATTTGTCCAGGTTACAGAAAGGAAAGAAAAAAGGAGGTGGAGGGGAAGAAAAAAATACTTTTAAAAAGGAGAAAAAAGCTTAAAATAGCTTAAAATTTTAAACTAACAGAGAACCATTATGTATTGACACGTGTCTAAGTAATACTGAGTATATACTATTGACCACCTGATTAGGATAGTGGAATGAAAAACAGCTGGAGGACTTCAAGAGGTTGTCAGGGGAGAAAATGTAATGATAATAGGAGATACTAATTACCACCGTATAGATGAGGTAAATAGCATGTCAATGATGCAAAGACTGTATTTTTAGCCCTCATAAGTGAATAGTTCTTAGAACGACCACTCAGAAGAGCGAAGTGGAGGATGAACTCTTCATTTAGTCACGAGTGGTACATAGGAGGGAGTTTGAAATGTAATAGTGAACAGTCATAAGGAACACCGTGTGCTCAAGTTCAATATTACTGCAGGAGAGGAAAAAGCAACAAAGAAGGTACACTGCAGTGCAATGTAACTTAAAAGGGAAACAAGTGTATTCTCCTTCAAGAGGGAGTAAGTATAAAATTCAGGAGAGTAATTAAGAAGAATTTTAAAGTAGCTGGCGAAAGGACAAAATGCTTGCAATGACATTGAGACCCTGTATTTAAGGCTTTAAATATGCCATCACTCAAAATACGCTAACAACAAAAAAATCTCCAAGTCTGGCACAGTTAAACAGCTAAGCAAAGAAGTAAAAACACATCCTTTGAAAAGTAAAAGTTACAGACAAAGAAAAAACATGGAAAATTCCAAATCCTGCCAAGTTAAATAAAAAACCCATGAAACAAACCAAAAAAACAATCCAATTCATTTAGGCCAGCCAAACCAGTTTTTGAACAGCAGTTTGCTAACAACAAGAAGGTTACTAATACAAACATGTTTTACACAGTAGGAGGAAGCCTACAGGGTATCAAAGGCCCAACACTGAAATTTAAGAGAAGAACAATCAAGAAAAATGACCTTGACTAGAGGCTACTGTCACCGAACACAGTTGTGCGCATTCGAATGGTTTTTGCTAGGTACTGAGTGTCCTGCACTGCCTCCCAGGCAGCTGTGGTTTAACAAGAGTGGGTATAATTTCTACTGAAGTTTGGGTCCAGCCTTGTAGCTGCCTCACTCCATTATGTGTTTTCCAGCAGGCTGAAGAAAATTCTGCTGAAATAATAAGGTGGTGAGTGATGGTTTCAAACTAGATTTCAGTCCCTGTTAACTTACAGATGTTTCGTTAATAGATGACTCTGAAGTGAATAGTCAAATGGGAAACACCGAGGTCTGAGGAATTAGCCACTAGTCAAAGCACCACGAGAGAGAGGCAACAAAGACAAAACTGAGCCCAGATTGTCCTTCTGGGAGGGGTTACTGCTTCACCAACCTTGCTCTCACATGGAGATGTTTAGAGATGTTGACAGAGATGGGGATTAGGAGAACAGCTGTCCATAGCAGTGAGTGGTGTTGGCTGCTGTCACCTTTTCCCTGGTTGCTATTGGTGCTCCAGCGATGCTGTCCTGCTCTGACCTATTCCTTTTATCCAGGCCATTAATAGCATTGCCTTCTCTGGGGTCTGCCTCCACCAGCATCCGGAGGACTCTGACTTATTCATTTTGTTCCAGTGGCAGCTACAATTCACGATCAGGTACATTCTGCAGGTCTCTTCATTCACACGAGATTGTGGGCAGCAGTCTTGTCCACTGGTGAAAATGGACCAGAGTGGGGTCTAACTGCCCAATAGCCAGGGTGCAAAGCCTATAGAAGCCCAAGCATAATCTGAACCATTTCTTCATGCATTTTACCATGTGTTTTCCCAAAGGTTCCTCTTCTTCAATACATTTAATGTGCATTTTTTTAACCAATTAAGCCCAGGTCTTGGAAGTTCTGATACACAGACATTGCCCAGTCTGCACATCTTCATTGTGCAACACTGGAAATACCCCATGTGCCCTTTGATGGACTACAGACATCTCACTTGTTAGTGTTATCAGGCCATTTGGGTCACACTGTCAAGCATGCTCACTCTTGGTTTGCATGGCTAAAACTGTTAACTTCTATTTTCTAAGCCTGAGCAGCATTCCTCTATCAAACAAGTGGTATTTGGGAATCCCTTTGCCCTCAGGTGCTTGAAGGAGAGCTGCTTTATTTAGGGACAAGTTACAGCTGTCTCTAGGTAACAGTGAAAGTGTATTTTCTGCTGCTTCTCTACATACATTCTGCCTCTAAAAATAGGGTCTTTAAAGATGCCATTTCCAATACTCACCAGTTTACCTGGGAATAGAGCTTGTACACAATATTGATATTGTACACAATTTCACAACCTTGTAGCTCACCCATTGACTAAGCCTTCTAGCCACACTCAATTTACCTTGCTTAGCGTTTTCACATGGACTTGTGGGTCTCCCTTGAATTAAGCCAGGAGGTGTTAAATCCATTTGTCCTAGCAGCGTTATCTCCTGAGGCTCAGTTGTCACGTAACCAGGATCTTCTGAGGTTAAACTAGAGAAACACCACGTCCTTTATCTCCCTCATCCATTCCTGGTACAAGCTGTTAGTGTTCTAAGATTTTGCAACAGCCTGTGGCCACTGATTTTGTAGGCTTCTCTGCAAGTTGTGCTATTTGCTGTGGTCAGATCAGGCAAGCCAGAATCCTAGCATACTGGTGATACCATGAGACAGAGGATGGAGCACGCCAGTGCGTGCTGGGATGCTCGGCAGAGGCAGAGTGTGCTGCCTGGAATGAAGCTGCAGAGACAAGCACGCATGGAAGCTGGCTGGGAGCACCCAGTCGGTAAGAGGAGAGCAGGAAGTTGTGAGCACTGCTAGTAAAGCAAGTCATTGTAAGGACATAAAAGGGGCTGACACGGATAAGATATGTCCCGAGGAGGTGTGAGAAAGGGTGGTAAAAAGGGCCCTGCACAGGTACTCTCAGGGGTTGGCTACAGACACACCAGACACAGCCTTGAATATAAACTGTGCTGTCTCTAAGGCTACAAGAAGAATAAAGAGTAGAAATTGTGCAATTACAGGAGCCTTAAATTTCCCAGTGAGTGCCAGGCAACAAACAGCGCCAGAATAGCAGGACTCGGGTATCCTCTGACAAGACAGAAAGCAAATTTCCTTATCAATTCATTGTAATGTAAAAGACAACATTATTTCAGACATGGTTTTAGTGAATGCTGAGATTTCTCTATCAGTCAGGCAACAGTGCTTCAGGGAGGAGCAGACTGCAAGGAGAGTGGTGGCAAAGAGAGACACAAGCCAGCTGCAGTCAGAACCTGAAAGTGGGGTTTACTCTGTTTCCATAAAGGTTATTGGGGGAATACGGGGATCAATGAGTTACCTAATGAAACAGGAAGAGGACAACAGAAATTGTACTTAGATGAGGCTGACAGTTTCTTAGACTAAGGCACTCAATTCGGAGCTAAGGATGATGCACTACGATCCATGAGAAAATGCTGCTAAAGGTGAAGATGAGTCTCTACAGCTGGTAAGGAGATACAGGAGATACTGCCCACACTGCATCACAAATGAGCATGACCAGCCTGCAGGAAGGATATTAACCACGTATCCTGGGAATAAATTTGGGTTAGTGAATCCATTAGTAATTTCAGAAGAGCCAAGTGCAAGCTCACAAAATGCAGAGGCAGCACAGGGTTGGGAGAGATTGCAAGTGCTGAGAGAAGTAGTTCCTCATAGAGGAAGAAGAAGAGGACCTTAATCTCATCAAAGGGATGGGGGAAGGAGGATGAAATATAACAGCAGAAAGGGCAAACTTAAACACCTGGGGAGGAGCAGTAAGGACATTTGCTATAAACTGATGAAATGGAGGCACCGAAGGAATAAAGACCTTATTGCACTGAATGACGAATGTGAAGCAGCAGTGTGATGCTTCTGTGAAAAAGGAATGGCATGATGCTAGGATGCATCAGACAAGTTATTTTTAGCAGAGACAGAAACACATTGCCATTCTGCAAGGCACTGTGAGATTTCTTCCAGAATATCCTTGTAGCTCTGCATCCAGGAAGGATAATTTTCCACTGCACAGAGAAAAACTATTTGGATGATGAGACAAACAAGCACCAGCTGATGAAGAGCTAGAAGAGTTTGGCTTGTTCTGGACAGAGAGAGGCTGAGAGGGGACAGATGTATTTCTGAAGAACCACTGAAAGAAAATTGTAAATAAGAAAACATTAAGAAAATCTTTAAGATGTACCATAATGGTACAAAATAATGAATAAGAATTTCTAGCCCTGATGGGGCTAAAGTTCTGGACCAGCCTTCCAAGAAGGCTAATGGGGCAGAGAAACCCGGATCAATTTAATGTACAGTTTGATAGAACTTCCTCTGTAAACTTCTAGATGGAGGAGCTCTGGAGATGTGCAGTTCAGGCTGGGACAGCTCCCAGCTGGCCTAGGAGTCAGCAGTGCTGAGGTTTGGAGGAGGTACTGCTTCAGCCCCAGGCTTCTAGGTTTCTGTTGGTCACTGTGAAGATGAAGAAAAAACAATTTCCCCCTCAATTCGCTTCTAAAGGTACTCAAGTTTTCCTTCTTCCAGAGCACTAAAGACAAGCTCTGGGCCTCATGCATTGGTGCTGCCAGCATTACAGTCCCAGAGGTCTGCTCACACATCAGGCTTAACACTATTGCCAGATTAGGGTCAGAAGGGAATTTTCTTGGATTGACAGAAAAATTGTGTTTGCAATTTTTGTGTGGTTTGGGGTTTTTGTTTTGTTTTGGAGGGTTTTTTGCAGTTCTCCAAGTTCACGTCTGTTTTCTAGATTCTATGTAATTTTTTTCAGAAATCCTCTGCCATCACCAGACTGCAGACCCAATGGTCCCTTAATCTCCATGCTTACTTCCCATGGCATGTTACAGCTGCAGCTTTTTTGCTGAGAAGAGTCAGGAAGCATTTTCAGTGCCTGGTTTGCAGGGTGAGTGGGGCAGGTGTCCAGTTTAGAGGCATCAGCAGAACATTCATTGCACCTTTATGCACAACTCCAGGACACTTGACTGGGGGGTGACCCTGGAAGACCACCCCAATGTGAACACAAATACACACGATAACTGCGAAAGCAGCTGTAAGAAGGAACATGGGAATTAACCCAGGCTCTTGGCTGCACAGGCACAGTTGTAAAGCATGCACAACCACTGGCTGGCCTCCAGGGCTTTCTTGCAGGCAGGCAGGGATTTGGGACAAGGGATGAGTAACAGAGGGAGAGTGAGGGAGCCCCAAACCTGCTAGCTCTGTGTGCAGTAGGCAGATGAGTGTCTCTCCCAGCTCTCAAGGGGCTCCTCTGAGCCCACATTTCCAGTGATCCCAGCACCAAATTCCCATGGCCCCTCTCTGCAGGTGCCCTGGAGCTGGGTACCCACGTGAGGCTCCCCAGGCTAGTGAGGCAGAGACGTGACACAGCAGCAGCTTCTGCCTTGGGTCTGGACTTCTGAGCTCTCGGTTGTGTGGGGTCAGAGTGGGAAATCTTTCTTAGAAGAAAAATACTTATGTTTGTGAAATCTTTTTTAGAAGAAAAATACTTATGTTTGTGAGACCTTCTTAGAAGAAAAATACTTATGTTTGTGAGAACTTTATTAGAGGAAAAATACTTATGTTTGTAAGAATCTCCTTAGGAGAAAAATACTCATGTTTGTCAGAACCTTTTTTTAGAAGAAGGACCTCAGGTAGCTGATGTCTACTACAGGAGAAAATAACACCTGCAAGGGATGAGAAAGAAAGCAATTGTTCAGGATGTGAGTGAGAGAAGGAGAAATTGAAGGTCAACAATCAACAGGATTAGATAATGTTAAGGGTCCTGTTCCCAGGACCAAAGTTAGCCAATAGTAACTGTCTTTAAGATTTTTAAATCATTGTATCCAATCAGTGATTGCCAAATCTGTGTGAATTCTGTATTAAAGTGTGTAATTGAGGCATAATAAATGGCTACAGCATGATCATATTGGTCTGCGTCTGAGTCCCTACCAGTGGCAGGTCAGTCCAAATCTCGAGGACGGGTGGTCCCAAGGAAGGGAATGGGTGCAAACAGCAAGGAGCATTGCATAGCCAGATTCATGCCTGGCACCTCTCCCCACAGGAGTCCCTGTCAGCTTTCAGGATGAACACACTGAACATCTTAAGTTGGATCTTAAATGTGAACTTCCTAAGTGTGGAAAAGCACACCCATCTCATGGTTATGTGGGTGCTCAGCACTTGGCACCATCCAACTCCAAAGTCCCAGAATGACTTTTCTGGAGGATAAGGGGCTCTGCTGTTGCTGGGGAAATGCTGAGCTCTGCAAAGCAATGGGGACAAGGGCTGTGCAGCCTCCAGCCCCTGGCAGAGGTGTGCATAGAGTGCTGCTGTCAGACTCTGATGCTGCCCCACTGCCTTTTGCCCATGGAGTCCAATCCAGCTCATGCACAGAGCACAGGCCCCTCATCTTCCAGGTTTTACCCATGAAAGACCACTCTGGATGCCCTTCTACCTGCTTTCTAGCTTGGAGATCATGTTCAGAACATACTAATGCAAGAGGAAATGAGAAGGGAAAGGGAGGAGGAAGGTGTAAAACCAGCATCAGTCCCCTGGAAGTTTACTCCAGCAGAAGGGCGCAGGTGGCAGGGCCTGGTGCAGGGATGTCAGGGACAACCCCAGGAGAGTGGAGTCTGCAGGTGGAATAGAAGGGGAAAGGTTGAGAGTGCCTTGATAGAAATAGAGTGAAAAATAGAAATAGAGTGAAATCCCCAGCTCCACTTAATGACATCTCAGAAAACACCCCCTGTGTAGTCCCCGCCTTGGGCTGCTGCAGCTCGGGGCAGAGCCACTCACGCAGGCAGTGAAAGACATGGAAAGATGCTGTGACTTGTAGGAGGAAGGTTGGCTGTCCTACATGCAACATGTGCCTCGGGTGAAGCATATTTGCTTCCAGGAGACTCCCCCGAGGAGCTGGGGTCCCTACAAAGCCCCAGCTCTGCCCTTCATCTCTGGGCATGCCTCTGTCAGGAGAAACCCCTGTGAGTACCGCTGACAGCATCAGGGCAAAGCCTGTGCTTGAGCTGCACCCCAACCTCTCCCAAGGGACACCTGCCAGGCAAGAGGAACTATTCTGGGCCAGTGATGTGGCCACCAGCAGGACTTACCTATTGGTGTGTGCAGAGCAGAGCCAAGGCATGGCTCTGACTTGGGAGCTCCAGGTCCAAACTCCCAAACGGGGCTGTCTGCAGCGCAGCAGCGTGGTCCGGCTGGTACAGGGGAGGCACACAGAGCTGCCAGCCCTTGAACCAGGGGCCATCCATGCACCCAACAACTCCAACAAGAGCCAAAGGCAGGCACGTCCCACCTGTGTTGGAGCTCAGAGGATGCATCCATGCTGCCCTGCTGCCACAACAGCTCCACTCACCTCTGCGGCTGCAGGCTTGCCTGATGGCCGAGTGAAGGATGTGCTCCAAGTGCTGCTCCTCACCGCTGTCCCCTGATCCTCTCCAGACAGCTCCTGCCAGGACCCGCACTTCTAAAGAGCTGGCTATGCACTGCTCCCCACTCTCCTACCTCCTCTTTGCAATGGTGCCTTTGCTGCCGGCTGGGCGGCAGGAAAACACCTTTCTGCAACTCTCACACCCTCCACAACAGACCTTAAATCAATAACCTCAGAAAACAGAGCCAGGTTATTGCTAACGGAAACCATTAAACTGTAACACGGGGGGATAAAGCCAGCCTCTAACACTTGAAAGATTTATAGGGCACAACAGCAGGGTGTTAATTCTTTTGGCAACACAAACGCTTTCACACCCCCTGCCTTTCCTCACCCACAGGAGCAAGGAGAGGGGACCATGTGCAGCCCAGTCCCAGGAACACAGTCCTGTTGGTGCTTTGACCAGCGGCACACACATTTGGGGCGACATTGCAGCTGCAGGGCTGCCCAAATGCACACACCTCAGGTCCACAGGGTAGCACATGCCTGGGGGGTTGTTCTGCCAGCGGTGAACAACCCAAGGACAGGGCACACCAGCCCATGTCCAGCTCTGGCTTTCCTGGGATATTCCAAACTCCCACCTGCCTCCACAGCTGCAGCAGAGGTTTGGGGAAAAGCTGTGGAAAAAATTTTGAGACCAGCTGAAGCAGTTGGAGAAGGCAACTCAGCTTTTGGGCTCATGAGCCTTTGTTCAGACATGAATCAGCCTACAGTTTACAGGTGTTTTTGCAGCTGGTTGGACAAGCACTCTCCCTGCACCGCTCTTGCTTGGATCCACACACCTCCAGTGCTGCTGTGGCGGCTCAGAGACCAGGGATCTGCTTGTCAGCACCACAATTAGTCCAGCTGCCCTGGGCAGGAGGGGGGGCTGCAGACATGCTGCGGCAAAAGGGGTTTGTACAGAGTACCAGAAAGGGCCACTCGCATCCTCCCACTGAGTCCTCACCAGGCATGGGCTTTCACCCCCTCCTGCCCCATCCTGCCAAGCCCGCATCTCTGGGAAGAGCTGCATTACTGATTAACAGCCCCCTGCCTGTGTCCCCCCTCATCCACTCACACCTTTGCCTGCAGCAGCCTCCTTGGACCCTCCCTTGTGCAAAGTCCAGGGCCAGGCAGGGGAGAACAGGGTAGGAGCTCGCCTCAGGGCTCACCCCACTGGCAGCCTCACCGCACCCCACATACCTGGGGTACTGCAGAGTCCTCCCTGACCTGAAATACAGAGCGGCAGGAGTCACCCAGTGTGCAGGCAGGACCAGAGGCATCTCTCTGCATCCAGGGGAGCAGAGAAGGCCACACGGAGCATCCTGCCCCATGAAATAGCTGCACACCTCAAGTACAACCCCAAAGGGCCTCTGAGGTCTGAACATGATCCAAGTGGCAGCATCAGCTTGGCTGAACCCCCACACTGTGTCACACCTGCTGGACATCCCACCCTGGGATTATTGCTGCTGTCCCCCTCCCTGCTCTCCTGCTCTCCACCAAGCAATAGGTCTGGGGAGACTTTGACCAGCCCCCTCCCACTCCACGCACTGCGAGGAGCCTTGGGGGGGGTCCATCCCCTGCCGATCCCTTCCCTCCACGTTCCCTCAGCTCTGCAGAGCCCAGCCAGGCAGCGGCAGGATCCTCCACCCTGGGGTATGCTGAGAGGGGTCCCAACCAAAGACCACTGCACCCTGCCCAAGCCTGTCGCAAAGCCAGGGTGCTCGATGATATTTTGGGGTTTCCAGCCAGCACTGCCAGCTCAGCCCCACTCCAGTGCTGGGGATACCCAGGCTTGTCCCAGCTCAGGAGAAGCTCACAGCTGGGCTTTTCTCCAGCTGCTAGTACAACAGTGGGTGCAGGGCCTGGGCACAGCCATCTAGGGGAGCGGTGCAGGGAAGGTGCTCAGAAGCAGCCCCAAGCATGCTCTGCAGGGGCCGTCTGGGATCGTCCCTCTCCTCCATGAGCTGCAGTGCATGTGGGGTCCTGGACAGGCATCCTGCATCCCCTCCCGGCCACTGCCCATCCTTCCTCTGACAAGCACCATCCTGCTGCGGTGCCTGTAGCCTCCCTGCAGTCACACCAGCACTTCACCCTCAGGGGACACCCAGAGACAAGATGTCAGACAGCCCTCTCCTTCTGGTGAGCTGGAGCAAAACCAGCGAGGGGGCTTAAAGGCGACAGGCCGATGCCGTGGCTGCACATGGTGTCCTCAGAGCAGGCAGACCCCTGCCCATGCTCCTGCCAGGGACTGAAGCCCCCTGCACTCCTGCCTACAGCAGCGAGCAGTGGTGGAGGAGGATCTTGCACTGCCCCTCCGTGGCCACCACAGGAGGTGCAGGTGGCCCCAGTGCCTCGGGGCTGGGGTGCCAGATCCTCTCTCCAGCAGAGCCCAGGAAATGGTCAGAGGGATGTGCACTGCCTGTCCTCAAAACAGGCGCCCACCCCATGCCAGGCCATTTCAGGATGGGCACAGACCCCTATGAGCGGCTCAGTGACCCCAGTCCTGCCCCACTTTCCCCAGACACCAACTCCTGCACTCAGCCCCCACCCCACAGAGCCCATGGGGCAGCCTCCTGCCGCAGGGTCCTGAGGGGCTACAGCCTGAGCCCACACCTGGGAATGGCCCACATGAAGGAGAAGACGAGGCAGCGCTGCTGTTTGGGCATTGCATTTATTACATGGCTGGGGCAAGCCTGTGGCTGCCACTCGCCTGGGCCCTTCTGGTTGAAGGCAAATGACCCATCCTCCTTAAATATCGGTTATAAAACAAATTTGTTTTTTTCCTTTTTCTTTTTTTTTTTTAAAAACCTCATATCTCTCTCTCTCTCTCTCTCTCCATACTTTTTTGTCTTTTGTATTTGAGTAAAAAAGCAGGGGCGGGCGCTCCGCCTTGCCTGCTGCTACCTCCGCAAGCTGCGCTGTGCCTGCCGCAGCAACGTGTCGAAGTCCAGGGAGTCAAACTTGCTCTTGACAGGGGCTGGGTCAAAATCCTCCCGGTTTGAGTCTGGAAGACATGGGGGAGAGGCTGCCTTGAGCCATGGGCACACCAGCACAGTTCTGGCCACCCCTGCAGCCACTCCTTCCCATCTTGCTTCACATGCCAACCTCCAGACCCAGAGCTGGGCTGATGGAGGACTGGACCTGGCCTCTGTCACAGCACTGGATGCATGGGGAGCCCCATTCAACCTCCCATCAGGGCAGGACCATCCCTGGACGTGGCCCTGCCCAGCCAAGTGGGACTGACCCCAAGGATGAGGATCCGCCCACCTCTGGGAAGGGGAGTGGATCTAGATTGCTCCCCCCCCCCCCCAGCTTGGGGGCTGCACAACTCACCCAAGTCGGCATAGTTCCTTCTGCAGAACTGCCGGCGGCCGCCGAAGCAGAGATCGAAGGGCTGCTCGTCCGGGCGCCGCAGCTTGTGCCCGCTCTCAATGGCAGCAAAGGCTTCCTCAGCATAGCGGTAGGTGACAAAGCCATAGTTGTCCCTGCAGCCAGAGGAGGAGAAGGAAGGAGATCAGCAGCAACGCAGTACATTTGTCACTGCTCCCTTGGCCTGCCCCATCCCCTTGAGGAATGGGAACAGAGGGGCCATCCCTGGGAAGGGGCTGTCCCATGCCCCCACAGCTCTTACCCCTCAGAGCGGAAGTGCAGGGTGCACTCCTCGATGTCCCCAAACACAGAGAAGCGATGCCGCAGCTCCGACCGGGTCATCCTGCTGGGGATCTTGCCAATGAACACAACTCTCCGCTCCTCCTGCAGGCAGGGATGCACCACCCCGTCAGACAGGAATGGAGAACAGCTCAGCAGCTCCAAGCCCTCCCGGTGAGCAGGACGTCTCACACAGATCACCCTCCCTGCATTGCCACCCCTCACACCATGCCCTGGCCAGAGCCTCCCAGCAATGCTGCCTGCAAGGCTGTGACCCCACGGCTTTCTGAAGCTATTGGAGGGGTTGGGGAGCCCCAAATCCCCAGCCCCAAAGCACTCACTATTGCACGTTCCTTCTGGAGGATCCTCTGCCTTTGGTAGTGGTCCTGTGTGTCGTAACTGCATCTGACAGGGTAGAAACCAGACATGTGAGCTACAGGGTCATGGGGGTGCCAGAAGAGAGTGATCCAGGACACAGGGGAGATACTGAAAGAGGGGGTCCATCCCTGCCTGGAACACAGGAGGCGGGGAGATGGGTCTGGGGAAGCTCACACCCCTGCAGGGTGGCCACACTCACCTTCTCCGCCTGTTACTCTTCCGGCGAGGCGAGGGGGAGCGGGACCGGGACTGGCTGCGGGACGTAGATCTGGATGAGTACGAGGACGTTGACGATGAGGATGAGGACCTGTCCTGGGACCTGCCACACGACCCACAGCTGGAGCGGGAGGAGGATCGGTGGGAACATCTTGAGTGGTACCTGGGAGAAGGAGAGACACAGCTCAGTGCCCAGCCCTCCCTGTGCCCAGCACCACAAGTCTTTGGAGAAGACTAAGATCTCCATCCTCCCCAAGGTACCCAGCACGCCACTCGGACCAAACCCATCTCCAGGGTGAGCTGGGCTATGGAAACCCCTGCCTGAGTTTGCCAAGGGCAGTAACACTGCAGAGATGTTGCTCCACTTGGTTCCAAATACTGCAGTGAAAAGGGAGCAGGCTCACACCAGGCACAGCCTCTGAAGAGCAAGAAACAGTCACGGGGGAACTGTGCAGCACATGGCTGTGGCCAGGCAGGGACCCCGGAGGGGCCGGGGCTGCCGTGCCGAGCCCCACACAGTGTACAGCATGACACTGGAGCCATCACACCCATGTTGCACTCAACAGCCACATGAATGGAGACCACACATGTGTCCGACCACACACTGGGACAGAGCTGGACTTCTGTCCTCATGGCCTTCTGCCTACAAGTCTCCAAAACTGGCTGAACACCCAAGGAAGGGCAGATGAGGGATCCCTTGCCAGCTCCAGTGCTTCCCACCCCAGCTGGGACCGTCTGTGCATCACTCAGATGCACAAGGACTCCAAAAGTGCTTCCCGCAGAGAGCAAGCCGCCCCACTTTCCTATGCAGCCACCTCCACAGGGAGCACAGGGAACCCCGAGGCAGCCAAGCCAGTCAAGTCTTGCTCTGCTTGCCTCCAGCATCTCCCTGCTGCCATTGTGGCTCCTCTCATTCCTACACCCAGGGCTGTACCAGCCCCACAGCACAATCACCAACACCTGCAATAATACACCAGAAAAAGCATCTAAAAGCCAAGGTACCACCAAGGACTCACAGTGTGGTGCTTCAGGAGGGGGAGAGAAGCCTGGCTCAGAGGTGGTTCTGCATGCACACCTGCCTAGATGTGCAGTTCAGACACCCACTGCTCTGGGAGGGTGTCACAGCAGCTCCCCCAGTTTCTGCGAGCCAGGCACCCCTTCACAGGGACCACAAAGACATCAGGCAGGTCCATCAACAGGTGTCTGGGCACCCTCGCAGAAGACCAGGCACCAGGCAATTGTCCAAAGAGCAAGCAGACACTCCACTGCTTACCTTCGCCACCGCTTGGGTGGTGGGGAGAATGACCGTGACCGGGATCGGGAAGACGAGGATGAAGATGAAGATGAGGACTCACTAGCTCCATCCGAACTGGAGCTGAAAGAGCGGCTGGCACGGCTCCGACCAGCCCTCCAGCTGCTGGCAGAGGGGCTGGGCGAGTCCTGGGGTCTCCGGTAGCAGCGCAGGGACCTCTTGGCAGCAGCATGGCTGGGCTTGGCACTGGGAGTCCGCAGCTCCTCGTCCCGGCAGGGGGACGCAGCTGGAGACAGGAGCACAGAGGTGGGAGGGCTGCTGCACCCAGCGGTGGCCTTGTTGGGGACGCTAGTCCGATAATCCAGAGGGGCTTGGCAGACCGTCCCCTGGGGCTCCTGGCTGGGCCCCATGGTGGTAGGGGGGTCCTGTGGGGTGGGCTTGGGCTGGTCCAGCGTCCGTTTGGTTAAAGAGGAGATGGGTTTGATAGTGATGTCCCAGTGGTGTTTGACGTTCCAGCGGGACCCTCCCTCGGCAGGGGCCTGCGTGCTGGGGCCACCGTTGCTCTCCGGCCATGCTGCACCCAGGATGCAGTAGTCGTGGTCTCCCGAGCAGACATGGATGGGGGCTGAGCCGGCAGGGACTGGTGCTGGGCTTTTTCCCTGGAGCTTGCTTGGGTGCAGCAGCTTGGGTTTCGTCAGCTTGGCTGTCTTCTGAGGCCCTTCCTGGGGCATGGACCCGGGCGACTTGGCCAGCAGTGAGACAGCAGGCAATGGTTTCCAGAGCTGGTGGGGGGGCATCGCTGGGGGCGTGAGGCCTGTGAAATCACCGGAGGGCTTTCAAGAGCAGCCCCTTACTGCAACCCGCCTGGGGCCTCCCCCAGCCCCACAACAGCCCGTGCCAGGACATGGCGGGCTCCTCAGCCTCACCCTGGGCATTACCTGCCACGTTGGCCAGCTCAGAGGCCTGGAGGCTGTCCGGGGGCTTCTTGTCCTGCTGGGTCTCAGGCCTGAGAAGGGAAAGAAGGTTTGTCAAATGCAGCAGCCAAGGCCCAGCCCCATGCCCCACACCTGGGGCACCTGCCCAAGCTGCCCCCCCTGCCTGGACAGAAGGAACAGAGGATATAGGAGAGCTGCAAGGATGGAACTTGGACCAGTCATGCCCACCACTGCTTCCTTCAATTTTTCCCCCCTTCGTGCCAGCTCTGGCCCCGAGCCCAGCCCCTCCTGGGTCAGTGGACACAGCCCCTGGCGCAGTTTGGACCCTGCTGGGACCAAGAGCTGCCCCATGCCCCCACCAAAGGCAGGGCTCAGGCCCTTGCGGGGCTCCACACTGGGCACCAGCTGGGGAGGTCTTGGTACTCACTCAGAGCTCCCTGCTGGTCGCCGGTCCTCGGGGGGCTGCACAGGAGTCTCCTCCTTCTTGGCTGAAAAGAGAGCAGAGGGGTGAGGGTGTCAGGAGGCTGGGGCTGGAGGGCAGGGGACAGACCCCACCTAGAGGGACACACACAGACCACCCCACGCACAGACGGGAAGAGGTTTCACAGTACCCCACAGAGAGCTCTCTGCAGAGAGGAGCTGCACATCCCCTCTTCACCACCCTGGGGACCCCCATCCACTTTCACACGCCAGGAAGATGGGAGCAGAGACAAGGCACCCAGGCAGTGTAACACCAGCCCGCAGGCAGCAGCATCCTGGCCCCACCACTCCCACCCTGCCACAGGCAGCACAGGCAGCCCAGGGAGGCTGGCATGGCACAGAGGGAGCCCTGTGAGAGACGGCACACTGCATCCGCACCTTCAGACTTCTCAAACTGCTCCAGCAGGCTGGACAGGTCAGTGGCTTCGATGCCTGGGCCAGGGAGAGAGCACAGCCAGTCAGGTCAGCCAAAACCCTCACGGCACCACAGGGATGCACCCCGGCCCCATCCTCCCCTTGCTATCGGCCTCCCCAGGTGATGGGGCAAGCGCTGGGGAGAACCGGCAGCAGAGCCTGCAGCAGCTCTGCACCTCCCACAGCGGGGACAGGAGCACCCAGCTCTGCAGCCCCAGCAGGGATCAGTTTGGGTACAGCCACCCCAGACCACTCACTGGAGGCAACATCCTGGCAGGGCGCAGGGAAGAGACTGCAAGCCTGCCGGTGCAGCTTTGCCACCCCCAACCCCAGAAATGCCAGGAACCAGCCCTGCTCCCTGGGCTGCCTGCAGCACCACAGCCTCACCGGCTGGCGATGCTCAGCGCAGTGCCCCGCAGCGCTCCTGCTCACCGATCTCGCTGATGAAGGCTTGCACTAGGTCCTTGCTGCTGTCACTGGGCTGCGCTGGGCTGAGGAGTGGCTGGTGCCTCCAGGGCCGTGCGGCAGGTGCCTTGCTGGGCAGGACGCCCTCTCGACCCACTTTTGGTGGTGGTGCTCCAGCCTGGGAGGTGGATTTTTGTCTGGGCAGTTTCTGCCTGGCAGCTGCCTTGGGCTCCAGTGGGGCTTTCTCCACCACCCCCTTCTCTGGCCCTGCAGCCTCCTTCATGGGGTGGGTGCCAGGGGACTCCCCAGCAGGGCCAGCAGCAGGGGACACCTCCACAGCGCAGTGGATGGCAGCTGGGGGGGCCTTTGGGAGCTGGGTGGGGGCTGCAACCGGGGGCTCCTCCAGAGGCTGGGTGGGGGCAGCCTGGGGGGCTGCCGTGTGCTGGGCTGGTGCTGCAAGAGGGACCCTGCTGGGCTGGGCAGCGGCAGCTGATGGGGTCGCCAGGGGCTGGGCAGGAGCTGTGGTCACAGGGGCCTTGGGGAGAGAGCTCTCCCCCGCCAGCCGTGCCTGCCTCCTGGGGTCCGACACCCTGCCAGTAGTCGGCCTGGCCTGGCCACCTGCAGCCCCCATCTCGCCAGCTGGGGTGGCAGGCGGCTGGGTGGGGAAGGCCGGTGGCTCCAGGCAGCCAAGCACAGGGGCGGCGGGGGGCTGCCCATGCAGGAGGGCCGTGCTGGGGAGGCTGCCAGCTGGGAAGGTGGCAGCACCCTGCAGCACCGCTGCCGGGTCCCCGTATGCCAGGGGAGGCACTGGTGGCGGCACGGGGATTCCTGGCCAGTAGGATGGTGGTGCCCACCCTACTGGGGCATAGGAGCTGCCAGGGACAAACGGAGGCGGGGGTGGCACAGGTGGCGGGGGCCAGACCATGGCCGGCCGTGGGAGGCCAGGCACCATGTGAAAAGTACTGGGGGAGCCAGCACTGGGTGGCGGGGGCAGACTATGGCAGCCCAGGGGCTGCGAGCCCAAGCAGGGCCAGGAAGGCACTGGTGGGTAAAGGGTGTAAGCACCAGTAGAGGCTGGTGGCATCCCAGTGGGGGCTGCCCCAGCAGCTGGGGGCACGTTTGGTGCAACAAAAGGCATTGGTGTTGATGGGGGTGGTAGAGCCGTGGCAGGTGCCGGAGCTGTGGCAGGTGCCAGAGCTGAAGCCGCAGCAGCGGGAGCTTTGCTGGCAGAAGGGACAGCAGCAGGGCTAGAGGGTTTCTCCGGGCTCTTCTGAGTGCTGGCCGACTCAGTGGTGGGGCGTGCAGGTGACACCAAGCAGGGAATCTCCGCCAGCTCTGTCGGAGCCTTGGGGACGCTGGGCCACTTGCTGGCCGCTGGGTTCTCGCCATCCTTCCTGCCGCCTGGGCTGGGCTGGCGGTGCAGCATGCGTATGCGGTACTCCCGCAGGCTCAGGGCCTTGGGCTTGGCTTCCTTGGGCATAGCCTCACCCGGCTCCACCACCGGCAGGCTCTGGGAAGGCTCCATCCCCACACCTCGCTCTGGGAGTGAAGAAGCAGCCTCTGAGACCCCGCTGCCCTGTCCGGTGGCTGGCTGCACATCACTCTCGCCCTTCACCTGGTCTGCCAGGCTGGGACACCTGGCTGCTGGCAGCTCCTCTGCTTCTGCTGCGGTCTTCTCTGGAGGCACCACGGTCTCAGTCTTCTCCGGGGCCACACTCATCATTTCTTTCTGCGGCTCCTGCTGCACTTTCTCGGACAGGGAGGCCCCAGACATGCTCCGGGGCCTGCCCTGGGGCTGCGGCGCCCATTCGCCATGCAGCTCCATCTGTCCCTCCTTCCGGGCTCGCTCCAGCTGCCGCGCCAGGAAGTCCGAGACCTGGACGGAGGGACGTGCTGCCCGCCGCCGGCTAGCAGGTGGGTGGCCTGGGGGTTGCCCAGAGCCAGCCGAGTGGAGGCGGGGGGCCACACAGTCCCTGCCTGGCCTGGCCCGATCGCTGTGGTCCTCCTCTGCTTTCTTTTTCCGACTATTCCTTGCTCTCTCACGGCCACGTCCCTTCTCGGAGCCCTCGTGTTTGCTGCCTACTGGTGCCTCTGTGCTGTGCTGGGAGCTGCTTTTGGGGCTCCAGGCTTTGCGCACCGCTGTCTCTGGTGGGGACATGCTCTCCGGGGCAGTGCCAGAAAATTCCTTCCCAGGCAGTTTCTCCATCTTGTCCTTCTCCATCCCATTTCCCTGGGCTGGAGCTCTGGGCATCTCCTCTCGATCCTCTGGGACTGACTCCCCGGTACCCTCCTCTGCTCCCAGGTGCTGGTGCTCCAGGTCGGGGAAGCCAGCGGCCAGCGGCTGCAGAACCACAGGAATCTCCATGCTCTCCCCCTCACCAGGCACAATTTCCAGCAAGACAGGACCACTCAGGAGCTCCTTGGCCACGGGCTCAGTCTCAGGGTCCAGGCACACAGTGAAGGTGGTGGGCAGGCAGTACGGGTGCATGGACTTCACCAGCTCACTGAGGGACACGTCGCCCGTGTTGATGATGCAGGGGTCCTCACACTCCTCCGGCACTGTCCCTGCCCCGCTCACGCAAAACTCCTCAGCCTCCATGCTGCTGTCTAGCTCTGGGCTCAAGGCAGCCTCCTCCTCCTCTTCCTCCCCGTCGCTGCGCTGCGGCAGGGTCTGCTGTCGAGCTCGGTGCCGGCCCAGCTTCCTCTCCACTCTCGGGGTACTGCAGACTTGCTTCTTTGGTGGCACTGGGTCCTCAAGGCTGCAAGCAGCATGGTCCCAAGCCAGGTCTGTGTCGGCCTGGGAAGCGGAACCAGAGTGAGGATCAGCTCCTGGGCTTTCACTGAGGCAACCCCAGGCAGAGCCAGCTGTGGATCTGCTGGAACTCTGCAGCAAAACCCTGGACAGATGAAAAGCTGGAACACATTTGAGCTCCCACCCGCCCAGTAAGATGTGACAGAGCTGGAAACCTGCCATCCCTAGGGGGACATCCACAGCACCTCTAGTCCCACCCACTGCTGCCGGTGCCCCGCAAAGGCATCACTTCTGGGACAGGATGCCGGGGCCAAGGGGCAGCAGCAAGGACACAGTTACCCCAGCACTGCCCTGCTGCTTCTCCTTCAGCCTCCCCTGCTCAGCTGCTCACCTTCCCAACCAGAGAGATGCTGCTGCTCGTCAGAGGCCTGAGAGCCTTGGGCTGCTCCAGGGCAGGGCTCTCACACTCCAGCGATGGCCGGGATAAGCTGAGAAACTTCTGAAACTGGAGACAGACAGAGCATGAGGCAGCAGCAGGTCTCTGCTGCCGGAGGGGACAGGCCACTCCCCAGCCCTGCAGTGGTCACATGTCACCACATGGAGCCCAGCAGTGAGCTCAGCCCTGTTTCACCCACTGAGCCCACAGCGCCAGCTGGCCATGCAGAGGGGGACACACTGCTCTCCAGAGCCTCCAGCACATCTCTGGCTCTACACCAAGACCTAAGGTAGAGGCACAGCCCTCCAAACCCATACTGGAGCCCCAGGGGTGTTCAGGGCTGGCTCAGCCCTTCTCTCACATTGCCAGTTAGAGGGACAATCCCAGGGCACTGGGGACCAGGACCCTACCTGCTCAGGACACACTCACACCCCGACCTGTCAGAGCCCTCCCTGGGCATCTTCCCACTCATTTCAGGGTCGGGCTGGCTCTGCCCGGCAACTCACCGAGGGGTTCTCCCGCTCCCGAGGTGAGGTCAGCAGCTCTGCATCCATGATGGTGTCGAAGGGGGACAGGGTCTCATCGTCCGTGCTGTCCAGGATCTCGGTGATGGCAGTCAGCAGTGACAACTCGTTCTGCGCATCCAGGCAAGCCTTGCTCTGCTGCAAGGGCAAGGGTGGTCTCAGGGGGTGGCAGGGCACAGCCACGGGACCCAGCCATGGGGGACACTGCCACCACCCCACCCATGCCACAGCTGGAGCCAGCCCAGCCACTGCTTCCCACATCCATGTGTGGGCTCCCACCTCGCTCAGAGAGAGGTCCTCAATGATGGAGATCACAGAGGAGTCAAGATAGTTCTGCATCGTCCCCAGGATCTCTTCAGCCTCCAAGACGGTTTCTGCATCCAGCGATGTTAAGTTCAGGTCATCCTCCTCGAGGGAAAAGCACTGTCGAGGAGCACAGGGAGCCAGGTGAATGCTGTACAAAGCACCACCAGCAGCACCGATTCTCCTCCGCAGCGTGCAGGGCCTCCTGAGAGCCCACGCTGCAAGCAGCGGCTGAGCACACCGTCGCACACCCAAACACGCAGTGTGGCAGGTGGGACATGGCTGTTCTGCAGGCTGGGAGATGGCACTGGGGAGCTTCCCACCTTGCTTTTCGGGAGAGGTTCAGGCCAGTCCACCCCACCACACAAAGCTCTGTGCTGCCTTCAGCCCAAGACCCTTCCAATTACCAGGGGTATCTCCACACCAAAAACTCCCGCCCAATTTGCTCCGCAGCTGCGGGATGGGGAATGACAAATGGATAAACCCCCAGCAATTCCCAGGCTCTGCCTGCCACCACGCACCACTCGTGCTGGATGGGGACAGGAGAGGCAGGCTGCCCTCACCCCACAGACTGTCACACACTCCTCTGACTCTGAATGTCACTGCTCCAGATAAGCTCAGAAACGTTATGAAATTCACAACAAAAGCGCAGCAGTCAGCAACAGGGATGCAGCCGGCTGCCACTGCCGGAAGCGGAGACCACTGGTGACACCGGGCACCATTCCACCCAGCCACGCAGCTCAGCCTACCGAACAGTTTTACGCTCAGCATCTCCAGTCCCCTCCCTTGGCTGGCACCGGCTGCCGGTCAGAGCCCGGCACAAAGCCCTGCTGGCAGCTGTCTACAGCGCAGCCTGGCCACAATTCCCAGCCAGCCCTCCTGGAGACACCAGGAGGAGCGGGGAAGCGCATCCAGGCTCGCAAGCCCAGCACTGCCAAACGCCCGGTGTACAGCCCTGAGTCAGTGGTGACGGCCAGAGAAGCCAGGGAGGGATCTTGTGGAACATCAGCAGCTGAGGGATGCAGTGGCCAGCTCAACCCTGCCTGCTGACAGCACAGGGGTCAAGGGGATCCCCCTGGGGCTTCATCGCCCTGCCCACCTTGCTCCAGGGCTGGCTCTCCCCAAAGGCAGCATCTAATAAGAGGTTTCCAGCTGTGACTGGTGCTGGACTTTTGGAGGGAGGAAAGGAAAATCCTCCCACTCAAATGGCCCCTTCACACAGCTCCTGCCCGCAGCCTGGAAGGGAGGGTGATCTCTTCAGCCCTCCTCGACTCCTTTGACTCAGCCCTTGCAACAAGGAGTCCCACAGCCATGAGTCACGGGCGAACAAGGCTGCATTCCCCCAGGACTCCCTTTGATCCACCTGGGGCTGGGCACCTCCTTCAGTCGTCGCCACTTGTGCGTCAGGGTGGGGGTACGAACCAGCCCAGCCTGCTCCCACATCCCTGTCTGCCCTCCTCCCTGACAGAGACCCCCTCCAGCTCGGGGCACACACCCTCCGTGCCCTCCCAGCTCCCTGTGTTTGCTTCACGCTTAGCGGGAACAACACATGCACTGCGGGTCACTGGGATGTTCAAACACAGGCGGCACTGCCGGGGAGAAGGGAGGATGCCTGCAGCCCCACTGTGAGCTTTGGGCACAGGGAGAGATGGGACTTAGGCTAAGAGCTTGAGGATGGAGACAGCCTGAGCACAGCCACCAGCTCCTGCGGGACCCTGCGCTCGCTGCCATGGTACCCAGGAGGCACAGCCGAGGGCTCTACGGGCAGGCGCCCACCTGAGCCATGTGTCGGACACATGTGACACGTGTACCCAGCATGATGTGCCAGGGTGACACCCCAAGCGGAGAGCTGCCACCCTCCCTGCGGTGCTCTGGCCCCAGGCAGGCTGCCAAGGCGGCTCTCACCTGGCTGGAGCTGTGGGCAAGGGTGTGGGGCTGCTGCCCATGAGGGCACAGGGTGGGCCTGGGAACTGGGGGGCTCCACCTGGCTGGCATGGCTCCAGCAGATGATACTCCACAGATTTCTCAAAGGCTTTTGGGAAGCATTGGGTGGGAACACACCTCTCTTCCCCAAACACAGACCGCTCCCTCCATGTCAGGGAGAGGTGAGAGGGGCTCAGCATCCCCTTGCTTGTGCTTGGGGTGGGGGGGTCTCCTCTGTAGCCCCTGGGGCAGCCCGTACCCGGGCACAAGCAGCCTGGAAGGGCAGAAGCGTGGGGCTTCCCAAAATCCCAACCAATGCACAACGCAGGTGTCCCCTGGTCCCGTCCAGGGGAGCTGCACCCCCGCGCCCCCCTCAGCGCCCAGCCCGGCACCGGCAGGGCCCCACCGCGGCCGATGACAGCGGCAGCACCGCGCCCAAGCCCTGCCCGGAGCGGGAGAGGCTTTCCCCGGGATAAGCCCCCGCCGCGCCTCGGGGAAGCTCCCCCACCGCGGCGCACGCCACGTCCTACACCCGGAGCTCCTGCCGCCGAAACCGGCGTGTGTCGGTGTCCCACACCGCACCCCCCCCCCCCCCCGCCGCGGCCGCAGGTGTCGGAGGGCGGCGCCGGGATGGAGGGAACACGGGGGCGACGGGACCGGCGCCCCCCAGCCCCCACTCCCCAGGGCTGGGTGTCACCTCCCGCAGGGGGGCACTGAGACCTCCCCCGGCTTCGGCGGGTCCCGGGGCCGTGCCGCGGCCCCCTCGCCCCGGGGGGCTCCCCGCGCCGGTGCCGCCACCGCCCCACCCCGGCGAGAGAGCACCGGGCGCCCCACTCCTCCCATGGAAAGGGTGCCCCCGGCCCGTGCAGGGCCCCCCCGGCCGCCGCGGCT
>VZTO01020409.1:41921-52372 GCA_013400615.1 Syrrhaptes paradoxus
GCGCCGGAGCCCGCGGCGCGCCGCCGATGCGAGACCCCCGCGGCCCGGGCAGCGCGCAGCGACCCCCGGCCGGGCCAGGCATGTGAAGATGTCAGTGGGCTGTGCATGCCCTGGTGAGTACCGCGGCCGCGGGGGACCGGGGGCGCGGAGCTAGGGGGGGCTGCCCGTGGGGCTGGGGTCCCCACTGCATTGGGGCTGGCTGTGGGGCTGGGGGCTCGTTATGGGTCTGGGGTCCCCACGGCATTGGCCCTGGCTGTGGGGCTGGGGGCTCGTTATGGGGCGGGGCCCCAATGGTATTGGTGTTGGGGTCTGGCTGTGGGGCTGGGGTCCCTTCAGTGTTGGTGTTGGGGTTTGGGTATGGGGCTGGGATCCCCACTGCATTCATGCTGGTGTCTGGTATGGGGCTGGGCCCCCTGGGCATTGGTGCTGGGGACCAGCCATAGGGCTGGGACCCCATGGCACAGGTGCTGGGTCTAGCTGTGGTGCCAGGGTCCCCATGGCATGGCTGCTGGGAGCTGGTGATGGGGTCTCCGTGGCATTAATGCTGCATCTGGGTATGGGGCTGGGCCCCTGGGGCATGGCTGCTGAGAGCCGGCTGTGGTGCAGGGGACTCTTCTGAGTGGGTGCCGTGGTTTGGCCATGGGGCTGGGGTCTCCATGGCATTGCTGCTGGGGTCCAGCTATGGGGTGGGGGTCGGCAAGGTGCAGGGTTTGGGGTCCCAGCACTATGGTGTGGTCATTGGGTCCAGCCATGGGGATGGGGTCCCTGTGGTATGGCTGCTCTGGTCCAGCTGTAGGACTGGAGTCCCCAGGGCATGAGTGCTGGGGTCTGGCTGTGGGGCTGGGACCCCAGGGCATGGGTGCTGGGGTCCCTGTGGTGGGGATGCTGATGTCTGTTCATGGAACTGGGACCCAGCAGCGCATGGGTGCTGGGGTCCCGCATCATGGGTGCCAGTGCCAGCCCCGGGGCTGGGTCCCAGTGGGCAGGATGCCCCAGGGGCACTGGGCAGGCGTGCAGGTGGCACTGTGAGGGTTGACCCCAAAGCAGCCCCTGTGGCTGGGGCAATAGCTCTGTGGAGTGCCCCTGCTCCCCATATGGGTGTGGGGCACAGGGTCCCTGGAGGGCCCTGGCCATGTTGCCGGTGGGTGTGGGTGCTGGGTGACCCCCCAGCATGGCCATTGTTGGGTGCCTGCTGGGGTGCTCCTTCCCCAGCCTGGTCCCCTGGGCTGGCAGGGGTGTCCTGGGAGTGTGATGAGTTGGTGAGGTCTCAGTGCTTGGCTGCTCCTGCAGGGATGCTCACCAGGATGCCTGGGGTCTGGGGCAGGTTTGGGGAGCTGGCCCGGCTGCATCGCCTGCTGCTGCGTGCAGGATGTTGCTGTGCTGGGAGCTAGGCAGGGCAGGGGTCCCGGAGGGATGCCCGAGCCCTCTTGGGCATCTGGACCTGGTGGCACCAGGTGGCAGAAGAGGGGAGCCCTGCCCAGGGGCACGGGGGACAGGATTCTGTTGTGTCCGTGGGCAGCCAGCACTTGGGGTCCCTGAGGGGGGAGAGTGGGGATGCTCCTCAGCCCAGCTCCCGCAACAGCTTCCTGGTGGTCCTGAGAGAGAGAGACTTCTCCTGGGCTGGGACCCCCGTGCTGGGGGGCTGCTGGGGGCAGTGGGACGCTGTGACAGCACGTGGTCTCCATTTATCCCCTGGGCCTGCCGAGGGGTTTGCAGCTGGATCCCCAGGGTAGGGAAAGGGGGTGTCCCTGCCTGGCGGCCCCTCGCCCCTGCACTGCCTGTGCCTCTCTGCCGTGTTTCCATGAAGCAGGCGGCCCCTTCCCCCATCCTCCTCCTCCGTCTCCCACTGGAAGCTGCCAGAGCGCTGCTTCCTCAAGCAGAAAGTCACGTGAACCTCCCTGTGAGCCAGGCTGAGCAGCCACAGCACCCGCCCCAGCAGGCACCCCACTCCCCGGGGCTCACCGCCCACCCGACACCCCCCAGGCTTTGGCGGGGGTCCCGTCTCAGTGGGGGAGAAGGCAGAACGGAGGCTAACGGCGAGGCCCCGTCACGTCCCCTGGGAGCTGGCCCTGTGCCACCGGGAATGTCATCGCCATGTTGGTGGGTGCAAAGGGGGGGGTCCTCCTGCGGTGTGGTGTTGGGGGGCCGTGGGGTCGCCCCGCAGCTGGGAGCATCCCTGCGGGTGGCTTAGTGTGTTGTGTGTCCCCCCTGCCACCGCTGCCCACTCCCCCGTGGCAGGGAGGACATGCGGGTGCGTGCAACGTGTGTGCACACGCGTGTGTGCCCCCCGCCTCTCCCCCCGCTCCCCCGCTGGGGCTGGGTGGCACATCCAGAGCCCGCGCCCCCCCCCCCCCCCCCCCCCCCCGCCTCTCCCCCCGCTCCCCCGGTGGGGCTGGGTGGCACATCCAGAGCCCGCGCCCCCTCCCCCCTCCCCTCCCCCGGACTGTTTATCGGAATATAGAAAAAACAAGCTCTGCCGCTGGCCTCCCGCCAGCCAGAAACATTTAATGAGCCGCTCTGCCCAGGCTGCTCTTCGGGGCTGCATTAACTTGGAGGAGTTTCCTGCCTGGGAGCTTCTGCTGGGGGGGTCTCGGCCACCCCACTCCAAAATTGTGCCATCCCAGGGGTTGGCGTGCTCCCTGCCATCCTTGGGGGTGCATCCTGCCCTCCTGCAGCTCCTCTTGCACCCCCAAGAATGTTTTCCTTGCTCCCCGCACCCTCTGCAAGAGCTTTGGGGCAGGGGGCTGCTGCTCAGCTGGGAACTTGCCGTGGTCCTGGTGCCTGAGGATGGTGGGGAGCTGCTGGTGTCAGTGGAGGGTTAGAGGGGACTTCGGCCCCCACCTCAGAAACGGACATGAGAGCAGGGAGAGCGTGCCAGGCCCAGAATAGAGGTGGCAGAGGCCAGGGCAGAAGCCACCCGGTGCCGGAGCCGCTGTGCCATGGGGAGAGGCCTGGCCGCCCCGCTCAGCCCTTCGCTCTGGGCAGGTCTGGGCATCCAGAGCCCAGCAGCGGGGTCGTGACCTCGGGGCACCGCTCTCCCAGCGTGCTCCCTGCTTTCTTTTTGATTTTTATTTTATTGTTATAATTATTTTTCCCCCCCATAGTGATGGTGTCGGTGCAGAGAGGGGGAGGAGGGGAGCAGAGCTGTGCTCCCTCCCTGCAGGGCTGGCTCAGGCTCCGGCTTCACGACAGGGAAGCGACGTTCCCGAGGTCAGCACCTTCCCCGGGTCACCTCGTGGGGAGCCTGCCTGTGCCCCCCCGACTGTGCACCTCCCTGGCAGGACAGAGGACTTCCAGACCGGGTCCCATGATGGACGTGTTCGACCAGGGGACAGTCTGTTGCTGTTTCCCTCCCTTCTACCAAGCTAGTGCCGCGCATCCCCACCATCATGAGGCCGAGCTGCGCCACGCGCCTCCTGCGACAGATGCGCTGGGAGAGGGATGGCGGCGTGCGGAGAGCAGGCTGAGCGCTGCGGCGGGGGGGTCGGGCAGCTGATGCATGTGGGCTCCGGCTCCAAAACACCCCACTGGGGCTGCCTGGCACCTTGGGGTGTACCTGGACATGCTGGGAGGAGGGAGCAGCGGGCGTCCCAAGGCCTCATCCTGCACACCCGTGCACTCTCGCCTGGGCTTTGCTCTTGTTGCCATCATTGCTTGGATGGAGGATGGCGTTCGTCCCATCCCCTTCTGTGTGGTGGAGCACCCACCCAGTAGATGCCATGTGCGCTGTGTCGCCTGCCTGCACCTGACACGCTCCGGCAAAGGCAGGATGGGGTCATGGCAACCTGGTGCTCAACAAGGCACCTCAGGGTTCCAGGCACTGGTGTGAGGCTGGACACATCGCAGTGTTCCTTGGGGCTGGTGTGAGCTCACCCTGCCTCCAGCTCGGCTTTGCCTGGAGAAGCATGGATGGGTTGGTGCCGTACCAGCAGGCTTGGTGCTGGGGTCTGTGTCAGGCTCCGAGTTTCCTCCAGAAATGGTGGTGTCTGCTCAACACAAAGCTGCTGCAAAAGCTGCTCCCTTGGGGAATGCATGGATGCTGACCAGTGGGATGGGAGCCCTGGGGCAGGGAGGTGTCCCTGTGACCTGGGAGTGCTTGTGGCCAGCAGTGCACTGGCCTGGTGGCTGCATGTTCCCAGGCAGGGCAGGAGTGGCAGCAGCACAAGCATCCCCTGCCTTCCCATGAACGTTCATCTCACTCAATTCACCAGCTTCTTCTCTCCCCTCCACTGCAGGATTCCCCAGCCACATCCGTGTTGCTGGTACACACAAGGCGTGGGGCTGCATGGTGTGCCAGGATCGCGTGTGCCCGTGCACGACGGTGCGTCCTGAAGCATGCAGCACCGCCAGCCTGCGAAAACCCCCAGCTCCATGCTGGGTGATGTGGGTCCCATGAGGTCACTGCTGTGTGTGGTGTGGGTACACCCCATCTTCACCTGGTGCCGGGGGAGCAGTGGGTGTCAGGGTGGCTGGGCTGGGTGCCACCTCCCTAGGGTGGCGGTGGGTGCGGGCAGGATGGGGCTGGGTGACCGTTATCGGCCTGCCTGCAGGCTGAGGCTGTGGTTTCCTGCCGGTGCCTGGGGGGAGGGTGCTTGGGAGCCGGCAGGGCTGCTGGGGGGGGCTGCCGGGCCCCACCGGGAGTGGGGATGGTGGCAGCCATCTGCCCAGAACTCCTGGCCCCTGTCCTGGGGCTCTGCTGGGCAGGAATGGGGTGGCAGCAGTGGGGGTGATGCTGGTGGGTTTTTGGGGGGGGGTTGCTGCAGTGTGTTTGTGGAGGTGCGGAAGCACAGGCTGTGCCCCAGCGCAGGGTGTCCCCCTTGGGCAGGGGTGCCAGCGGGTGCAGGGAGGGACAAGGCCCTCCCTAGAGCTGCCAGACCAGACCCCCATTGCCACTCACCCCCTTCCCTTCCAGGCAGGTTGCTGTTCGGGGCAGACGTTAGAGCGGGGTGTAATCTCTCCTGCCGCAGGCGCCTGCCCGGCCCCGACCCCACCCTGCCCGCGGGGCGGCCGATAGCGCCCTGCCTGAGCCCCTCTGCAGCTGCTTTCTCAGGGGGCCCTGTGGGCTGCAGCTCCTGCCCCCACTTTGCAGGGTCTCACTCTGCCCCTGGCTTTGTGGGACCTGCAGGCAGGTCTCGGAGGTCCCCCTGCCCCCAGGATGGCCCCGCAGTGCAAGGGCGGCAGGCAGGGGGGCTTTCTGCAGGAGCGGCAGCCCCGGCCCCCCTCCTACGCACTGAGGGGCTGGTGCTGGGAGCGCAGCCAGGTTTCTGCAGCACAGCACAGGTGGAGTTGCTGCCTGAGCCAGGCAGGGACGCCGGCCTGCTGGGGACCGCCATGAGCGAGAGCTGGCAGGGTGGCAGCCCCCCACGGGGTGTGCAGGTCCCCACGGTGGGGGCAGCTCCTGCACCCCCCCACGCTGCAGTAGCCGTTTGCACCAGCCTTTGCTCTGCCCTGTGCATCCTCCTCCAACCAGGGCTGTGCACGGCTCCAGGGGCTCCCCTCAAGGGCAGGGGCTGCCCCTGCCCACCATCACTCCCCTGCCGGGCCAGGGGTGCGAGCTCCTGCCTGCCTTGGCTTCTGCCTCCCCGCTGGTGGGAGCAGATGGTAGCACACAGCGTTGCAGGCATAAAGCTCTGGCGGGCACGGGGCAGGTCCGGGCGCCCCGACTTGCCTGCACCGACCGGCCCGGGGTGAGCCCAGGGCAGCTGTGGGCATGGGCAAGCAGGAGCAAGGCAGTGGGAGCTCTCTCCCCGCTGGGGACAGGAGCAATGGGACAGCAGAACGGAACTGCTGGAGGAGCCTGATGTAGGGCAGCGGTGCCTGGGGTCAGGAGTGGGGGTGCTGCCTGGGTAGGGGGGTACCAGGCTGCCGAAAGTCCTTGTGGAGGGGCATTTCCCTGCTGAGGCTGGGGAGACACGGTCATGCTCCTCCCATCTCGGTGGACGCTGCCAAATCCTCCAGGCAGCCACAGCGTGCCCGGGCGCCCTGCCGGTTGCCAGCGCCTGCGCAGCAGGGGCTCAGACCAGCAGTGGGGTCTCACTCGAACCCTGGACTGCCCCCAGGCAGGTTGGATGGGGCAGGATGTCTCCTCCCAGTGGGAACTGGACCTGGAGTCATGGGAGTTACTGTCCCCATCCCATGGTGGCCGTGTCCCTGCTTGGCCTAGCTGGCCGGGAGGAGGTGGCCGGTAACAGGAAGGACATGCATGTTAGCAACGAAAACACGGCAGCGAGAGGAAGCAGAAGCGATGCATTATTGATGGAGCTATTTGATGCTGCTATATTCAGAGAGCTGCTCTGGAGCGCTTGGCAGCGCTGCATGGGGGGTAGCAAGGGGGGTGGGCTCTGCCGGTGGACACTTAGCTGCTTCTAGTCAACCATTTGCGGCTGTGGCCCTGTGAGATGTCCCCTGTCTTCTGGAGAGCTTCCACCACCCTGGGGAACACGGTGACATGTGGGTACCACAGGGGATGACAACCCCATCGTTAGCCTTTGGGCGTAAGGGTTTGGTGGGCAGCAGCTCCCAGCCATGCAGATCGCTGTGTGGATGCTGGGGGTCCTGCTTCAGCTTGGGGGGCAGAGGGGAGGGGATGGGGGGAACAGCAGGCTGGGGACCAGTGTGATCCCCTGGCAGGAGCTCCAGGGCTGGGTGTCAAGGACTGTCAGAAGGGGGGCTGTGGCTTGGTTTCCTTTTTAAGAAGCAGTGCCTGCTCCTTGGGGAGGGTGAAGGTCTTCTCGAGGGACAGCGGGCAGACAGAGGATGCTGGGGCTTTGCAGTCGTGCTGCATGTCACCCTTGCCTGCTGTGGGATCCCAGGCCTGGCTGGGCTGCCAGGACCAGCCCCAGGCCGGGAAAGGGGCTGTAAAATGAACCATTCTTGTAACATGAGAGAATCCACCTGGAGCCTCCAGAGCCGTAAAGCCCAGCGGTTCTGGCAGGCTGGCCCCAGGCTGCTGCCAGAGGGGCTGGGGCTCGTTGCTGTGGGTCACCACACTGGGGCCACGCTCTTGCAGGACGCGTGTTGCGATGTCTCAAGGACAGCACGGGAACACTGCGGGGCATTTCTCTGGTGCTGGTGCCATGGGGAACCTCTTGCCAGCAGGACCTGCCAAAGCCTGCCTGCGGACTACACCTTCCCCTTGCAGCCTGTGGCCAGCTGGGGCAGCACAAGGCATGATGAGAGGCAGACACCTCGTAAGGACCCCATGTACTTTGGGGTCCTGCACCCCCTGTAATCTTTCTTCACCTTCTCTTGTTTTGGAAGGGATGGGCCCAGATGCATGCAGCTGGTTGCTGCTCATCCATTGCTCACATACTCGGATCTTCTTCTCTGTACCTCGTGGGATGCTCAAGATGTGACTCTGCAACTTCCCACCCTGCCCCGGCAGGGAGCTTTCCCCCAGCCCCTGGGCATTCCTCCTGCCTCTGGGTATCTGGATGCAGTTCTGGTTTGGAAGGGTTAATCCCAGGAGCCCCCAGGATGTGCAGCCTGCCCGGCATGACTCACCCTTGAGTTTCCAGCCTCCCCCAAGCCTCCCTCTGAGGGAAAAATGGAGGGGGAGAAATGGCGTTGTGCCAAAAAAGGGTGCCCCTCCTGCCCCAGACATCCCCTTGGTCGGGGCATACGTGGCTTTAGAGGGGAGAGAAGCCCCTCCTTGAGAGACAGGGAAGCAAAGCATGTTTCTGTTTGAAAGGTGAGAGGATTTGGTGGGGGGCTGGATGTTGTTTTGCTGAAAGCGGGCTCTGGGGTGTGTGCCATGCAGTCTGCATATGTGCGACAGTGTCCCTGGTCTCACCACAGTTTGGACAAGTCCAGGAGGTTTGGAAGTGCTGGGCCAGTCCATTCCCCTGTGCAGCCTGTGCTGTTTGCAGAACTGGCAGATTTTGTTGTTTTTTTTTTTACCTAAGTTTGCGTTCACGTCCTTGCTCTATGCCTATGCCTGCCAGGGCCCTGGCTGGATGTCGGCGGGGGCAGCCCAGGCTGTGCTCCCAAGTGTGCCCTGCCTCTGCTGCCCTGCTCACCTGGCATCCTGCACGCATGCTCCACTGAGCCCTTGCCACAGGGAGCAGAGAGACCTGGGCATTCCCTGGGTGCCATGGTCCCCACTGGGCTCTTCCCATCTGCCTGTCCAGGATGCACCCCTGTGCTCACTCCTGCTCCCAAGCTGCCGCTGGTTCCCCAGGCGAGACCTGTGCTGGGTGTCAGAGCAGGGCTGGGCTTTGGGGAGCCCAGGCAGACGTGGGGCCCTTGCTAGGGGAAGAGCAGAGGCTGGGATCTGGGGGATGCGGTGCTCCATCCTGAAAAAACAGGGAGCTGGAATTGCCCTCTGCTCTCCCCACGCTGTGGGCGCGAGCACATCATGAGGAATGGGCTCCCCCCACCACCGTTGCTGCCACACACACTTCCCAGCTGCATCCCAGCCCTTCTGCTCTCCATCCAGCATCTATTTAATTATTAACTCGGCTATAACCATAAACAGCTGGGGCTGCTGCAGCCACGTGGACCAGTCCAACGCTGTCGTCAGAGCTGAGCAGGGACACGTGAGCAGTCCCGAAGGGCTGCTGAGCCCCGGGATAAATGACTTGGGGCATGTTTGCTGTGGATGCCCTGGGCCGTGGAGTCTCGGCACCAGTGGGGGCTCCTCTCTGATCCCCCTGGCCATGGCACTGGTGCCAGGAATTGCTGGTACAGGAGCAAAATGCCCCTTTTTGCAGTGTTTTGCAGTATTTTGCAGTAACGGCACGGTGCTGGGCGCTGGTGGCTGGCTGTGCCTCATGCATCCTTGAGCATCCTTGAGTGGGAGCAGGGTGTGGGCAGGCTGTGTTTAATGGCCTCCTTGGCCGGGAGGGCTGTGCCGTCCTGTAGCCGTCACCAGTGTTGTGGCCCGTGGGGTTTATTGGCCTAAGGATGGCAGATGGCAGCCTGCCAGCATCCTGTCTCTCTGGTACCACGCAGATGTGGGCTGGCAGGGGAGCAGACAGCGATAGGGCAGTGTTTCAGGGTATGCACAGCAGCATCCCCTGTACCCAGCTCCTCCAGCACCAACAGTGTGGGTGCCTCCAGCTGCACGTGCCTTTCACAGAGTGGGATTTCACCGAGGTTTTGGGTTTAGACAGTTTTTATCTCTGCTTATCTGGGTTTTGCAAAGTTTTACTCTCTGTTTACCCACATGCCCCCAGAAAGCTGCGCATGCTGCAGGTTAGCCTGCGAGGGGACGGGAAGATCTCATGCACAAGGACGTGATGGGGGAGCCTCGCTTAGCCGAGGGACAGGGGACGGGATGGATGCTGCTACAGAGCTTCTCTGCCTGTCCCTTGCCAGTGCTGGTCCCAGCTGGCAGCATACCGAGTTGGGGAGCAGGGGGGCTGTCCCCAGTCCTCGTGCAGGGCTTTGGGGGTGCACGGGCATGGAGGAGAGGACACCCACAAAACATCACAGCTGAGGCTTTGTGCCTGCCAAATGTGCAGTGTCGGGGGGATGTGCTTCAGTGGGACCCGACTGGTTGTGTCAGTGTTACCCCACGGCTGGTGTTTCGGGGAGGGGATGAGGCATGGGCCAGGCCATGCGAGTGAGGGGGTGTGGGAAGGTGTGCATGCCCCAGGCGTGGGCGCATACCCAGCCGGGGGTGTGCCGGGAGGCGTCTGGGGAGACGTGCAAGTGCATGCCAGCCCTCCAACGTGCACGCCAGCCTGTGTGTGTGGGGTGAGATGCACCAACGCGTGCGCCTGTGGGCCTGCCATGGTCCTGTGTGCTGAGCCCAGCTCTCCCACCTGGAGCTGGGAGCTGCTGGGGGACTCTGGCTGGGCTCTGGGGTCCCAGCTCGTGTGCCTGCTGCCCACAGGCTCTCCAGCTGGGTTGGGAGCATAGGTCTGTGCCAGTCTGATTTGCCGGGGTGGGGAGGGGGAGCTTGCAAGGGGCAGGTGTGGGGCAAGGAGAAATGGAAAAAATGGGATTTTTTTGTAATGGAAATCTTAATAAGGGAAATTTTTTTACAAAAATGGACATTTTTGTAAAAACTCCTAATTGGAAGAGGTTGGGGTTTTGTCAAGGAAAGGAGACTTGGGGCCTGCTGGCAATTGCAAACCATCACGTTTTATTTTTAATACCCCCTCCCAAACAAAACAGTTGTATTTTTTTTTAGTTCGCCAGAAACCAGGGAAAAGGGAAACAAGTTTCAGAAAGAGAAACCCTGAAAAACTTCAAAGAAAACCCCAAATCAAACTAGGTCAAAAAGTACATTTTTATTGAAACTTTCACTGGGGAAGGAAACCTCTCCCCGCCCGGTGCCGAGCTCCTCAGCGGGCTCCTGCATCTCCCATCCCGGGGAGCGCTGGTACCGGGGCTGGGTGGGGGGGCAGCTCTCCGGGGACCCCCTTTCTGGCCATCACCCCCGCTCTGGGAGCAACCCCCCCGGGAGCGAGGGGCCGGGGCGGTGCTGGGCGAGGGGGCCGGGG
>VZTO01020409.1:52500-93207 GCA_013400615.1 Syrrhaptes paradoxus
GCAGCCCCCGGCCCCTCTGCCTCCTCCTGCCCCCCCGCCCCTGCCCCCGCTCAGCGCCGTCCCTGTCCCCAGCTTCTCTCTCCCCCCCGACTCCCCTCTCCGTCCCTCCCCAGCTCCCCTATTCAGAGCTCTCCTCTTCCCCAGCTCCCCCGTGCATCCCTGGCCCTCCGGCTTGTTCCCTTCCCTCCAGCTCCCCTGCCTGTGCCCCCCCTCCCTGCCTGTCCCCCCCTCTCCATCCCCTGGGTCTTGGCTTTCAGACAGGCACCCCCAGCCCCCGAGGGGTGCTGCCAGGAGCCCCCGTGCCCTGCTCCATCCCAGCCCGCAGCTCCCTTTGTTCTTCCCCCGGCTTCTTCCCCTGCTGGAGCCCCCTGACAGCTGCCCCGCACCCTCCTGGTCCCCCCACACGTGCTGTCACGGGGGCTGTGGGGCCGGTGCCCAGCTCTGGGGGCTGCATGCCCACCTCCCCTCCCTGCCTGCTGCAACTTCGTCCTTGCCTGCAGCTCAGAGGGTCCCACCAGCCTCCCACGGGTGCCTCGAAGGGAGTAAAAGGTCTGAGGAATGCAAATGCTGGGGGGCCATGCACCTCCTCTTGCAGGAGCTACCCCACTGAGGGGTGTCCAGGCTCAGGGGGCTGTGAGTGCAGGGGGCTTGTCCTCCCCAGCAGACAAAGCACCAGGTTGGCCTGGGGCAGCTGGGGGTGGGCACAGCATCCTTGGGGCCTGGGGAACCTCAGTGCAGCAGCTCCAGCTCAGGAATCAGCATGTGTGCTGGGGGTGCAGATGGGTGCTTTATCCAGGGGGGTGTTCCCCTGAAGCCCCCCCGGGAGAGCATGCTGTGGCAGGCTGCCCTGATCTCTGGCGGCTGGCTGGTCTCTGACCTCCAGCAATCCCTGCCAGCCCGCCTGCCTGGGATGGGTGATAAGATAAGCACCCCAGGGCAGTGCCGCTGTGGCTTCCTCTGCTCAGGCTGCTCCCGATCCCCTCGCTGCAGCCCCCGGCTTCTTCCAAGGCTGGTGCTGCAGCAGGAGCCCCAACGAGAGGTGGTAGCCAGTCCCTGTGTGAGGTGTGAGCAAAGTGCAGGGAATTGCCTTCTGGGGCATGGAGCGGTACGCCCACCCCACATTGCAAGCCCCCAGCTGCTTCCTTCTCACCAGGAGGGTCTGATGGGGTTTCATGGGTGCTCAGCAGGTCAGGCGGGTGTGGGAGCAAACACCGCTTCCCGGGTCTTCCCAGTGTGTTCTCCCCCGTGCTTTCAATAGCGTCTTGTATTGGCAGTTTTGCAGCGACTCCTCCAGCACCGGTCAGGTATTGGCTCTTACTGCTTCTGTTCTAAATACAGGCAAATTTGGATGTCCTTATTCTTTCTTGAAAGCCTTGGGTTTTGGAGCGTTCTCGTTGTGGGAGAATTGTGGTTTTAACTTGAGAACTGAATGTGGTCTCTGCCCTCCTGATTTTGTAGAAATCCCAGGTCTGTGGTCTAAGCATGCCTTAAAGACTGGAGAGAGAAGTGCTGAGCAGTGGGGTCTCAAAGTTGTGTTGCTTGAGAAAGGGAAAGAAAAGTTGTGATCCAAGGGGGGACAGGCTGACCTCCGAGGGTTTGGTGATACAGGGTTTTTGCTGTCATTTGGTGGGGACTTTTCCCCTCACCTGCAGCAGGTCACAGTCCACGTAAAATAGGAACAGGCTTGTGAAAAGCTGCAGAAGTTCATTTGTGAGTGAGCAAGGGAGCCCCAGGCTGGGGACCTGGAGCCTCTTTCAGCTTCTTTTCAGAGCGCTGAGAGCTGGTGACCTCGAACCTCCCCAGCCCCTTGAGATGCAGGAGCAGAGGGTGGGGTGCACCAGCCCAGCCCCAGGGCCCCTTCCCCTGTCCTGTGGCTGGCAGAGTGACAGCAGCGCTTGTCCCCACATGGTCTCTCCCAGTGCACTGGCCTTCTGTATGCTTGCAGCTCTGTACCAGCATGAGCTTGAGGTCTGGGTAAAAAAATATGAACCCCAGGTCATGTGTGGTGGCAGAGCAGCTGCAGTGCTTCTCCTGGCCCTCTCCTTCGGAACCTATCCTTCGAGCATTCTGGGGACGGGATGCTCCTGCTGTCATTTGCACCATCTGCATGTGTGTTTGTGGGTTGTAATGCTTGTCACGATGAGGTTTGCTGCCCCACCAGCCGCTGTTGTTTTGGGCAGACTGGTCTTGTGACCGGGATGCCCAGGTGAGAGGGTTTCCGCAGGGGTATGCTGCGATGGTGGAGGTGGTTCCTACAGCGCTTTGCTGCTGGGGCTGGGAGCTGGGGCTGGGTTGCTCGTGCCTCGGGAGCACCAGCCAGGTGTGCTCGGCCATACCCTGTCCCTTTGCTCCTTGGGGTTTTGGCTCCATCCTGCGCTGGTTGCCCAAAGCCCTGACGGCAGCAACAGCATGTGCTGCCAGCACAGTGACATGGTGCGAGTCCAGCAACCACAAGTGTTTGCTCTGTCCCCAGCACTGCCAGCACCCGCCCGGTTCTTTGCTCAGCCGCTCCCGCATCGCCTCTTAAGCCGAGTCCTAAGACAGAGAAGTTCACCCTGAGCCGGGGGGGAAGAGGCTTGCCCTGACAGCTCGAAGAAGCGATGGAGCTACTTTGCAAGCTGCAGCGAGCAGTTTCCCACCATACTTTCCCCATCCCTCCCCTCCACTGGCATCCCGCTGGAGGAGACAGTGAGTGGTCCAGCCCTTGGGGCAAGTGCTGCACCCCAGCACCGAGGTTTGCCCCCAGGGCACGTGCCGCCCTGGTGTGGCCAGCTGGAAGGCGCCAGCTCCCACCGCATCCTCGCAGCAGGAGTTATGCACCTTTTTTCCCCTGGAGCGGGCGGCTGGACGGCTGCCAGGGCTGTGGGGCTCCACCTAGGACTCAACACGGAGCAAGGTGGCTGTCGGCAGTGGGGCCGCCGTCTCCAGAGACGACGCGTCCCAGCGTGCAGCACTTGGTGCCGTTGGCAGCAGCGGGGAGGAAGGTGGAGCGTTGCATCCCGGGATCACGAATCTCCATGTGCCATGTTGGGGCTGACAGCCTCCCATGCTCTGAGGTGGCGGTGCTTGGGGGTCCTGCGGGTCTGGGGGATTAGCCTGGGGATCCCCCTCTGTGCCTGGAGGAACAGAGCCCAGCCCCTCTCCGGTTCTTCCCTGCCTGCCAGCTCTCGGCTCCAGCCCTCCTGGGCAGACCCTGTCCCTGTGAGGGATGCCCTGGCAGCAGCCCCACAATGCTGTGCAGAGGCGGGTGGTTTTGCTCTGCCCTGTGCATGGTGGGCAGGGACCCGGGAACAGGAGCAGGGATGCTGGCTGCAGCCTCTGCAGGGCCATCGCCATGGCTGGCTGGGGCTGTGAATTTTTCCTTGCCGCTGCAGAGCCTAAAAAGCCTTTGAAGATTAAAATCCTAGTTTGTCTGTAGACTTTTTTAATGGGATACTGGTAAGATATTTTTTCCAGCCCTGTGGTTCTAACACCACGTTGTTTGCTTATTTGCTGGTGCTGCCCTGGTGTGTACTGTGGGAGGGACAGGAGCCCAGCCGCCACAGGAGCCCTGGGGGTGGCAGGGCCCCCGGTTACAGGGGACTGGGTGAGAGAGAGAGAGTGGCTGAAAATGTGAAGGGTGTGTTCCTGAGGCTGAAACCGGCAGAGTTTGATTACGGATCGGTTTTGAGACAGTGAGCCGAAAGGAGTAATTAGGGACAGTGGGATATTTCCCCAAGAGTCGCAGGAAATGACTGCCTCGTGGTAAGTTGATAGTAGTGGAGCTGAAACTGGGTTATCTGTGGGATTGCATCTGGGGCTTGCAGCCTTGGACGTGATTCAATTTTCAGGCTGTTTTGCAATTGGCAGGGCGTTCTCCCGTTCTCCCTTCCAGAGAAATCCCCGTTCACGTGTCTGAATCATCTGAGGGCCTAAATGGAAAAGGGGAGATTCCTGCCATCCCCAGGGTTACCACAGGGCAGCGAGGTCCCCCCAGGGCTCCTGCTGAGTACCTGGCTCTGCAGGATGCCTTCCTGGGATATCCTGGCCTCCAGCGGAACAGAGGCTGTGGGACCACTCCAAGCTTTGACCTGCAAATCCGTGTCCCGGCCTCTCCTTGCCTGGAGCTTTTCAGATAGCGCTACCTTGCAGCTTGCGTCGAGTTTGTCACTTTGTGATAATTGGCTGCAGCTAATGATTACTTCTCTGGCCGTCCCCCTGAGTGTACAAGCCATTTGATGGAGAGGAGCACCCGCTGGTCCAGGGTTCTCTGTGCGCTGTGGTGGGGGCTTTCACACTGATGCTGCAGGATGCGATCTGGAGCTGAGGCACAAGTGCCTCCCCACTGCCGTCCATGACCCTGTGATGTGGGCAGGGAGGCAGCTCGTGGTCAAGATAAGCTCTGTGGCCAGCTCGGGTGTGTGGCTTGAGAAAAATGAGAGGGTAATCTCTGGTGCGCCGCAGGGTGGGCAGCGCTGTGGGATTCACCTCCGTGCAGGTCGGACCCGTGCTGGCCGGGTTCAGTCTCTGGATGCAGCTGGGTCTGTGGCATTGTCCTACGGTCTCCTCCAGGAGTGATGTCTCCTCTGGCCTGGACAGTTCTGCCTCCTGTGAGCTTTGGCTGGGTCAGTTTTGCATTTTCAAAGCAAACAGGAATTGCTGCAAGTTGAGATTGTTGCTGAGCATGTCTCAGGCCATGCCTTTGTGCGTGCTGCCTGGGGTCCCATCAGTTTAATAACAACATCAGGGTTTGCAACTGGCTGCGCTCTGTCCACTTCAAAGAAGAGGAGAAAGAAGAGGGGAAGACAGGTTTGTGGGGACTGCTCCTTGTGCTTCTGCCTGTCCCAGTCACTCTGGATACTTCTCTGTGTTTGCCTCCAGCCCTGCCAGCTTCTCGAACACCAGGCACCATCACCTAGCACCAGGCACCATCACTGGGCAAAGCCACCTGAATTATTCAAGATGCTGCCCTGTACCCACTCTGGATAGCAACCTCCTGGATAGCATCCTCCTGGCAGCCCTGCCAGCCTGACTGGGCTGGAAAGATGGATTTCTTGCCGCTATCACAGCTTCCACACCCCTGCGAGGCAGCCCTGCGAAACAATGCCGCTATTTACACTTTAAAGCCTCGTTAGGCAGCCAGGAAGCAGCAGGCAGGGTGCATGCCGGGAAGCAGTGACAGCCTTTAGCGAAGGCTGGCCTCTCTTCTTTGCCCCCGGGCTGCTGGGAGGAGCAGGATGCTCCCTGGCTGAGTTGTAACCCTGCAGCCTCTTTCAAGACATGTTTCTTCATTTATTTTTATCATTGGGGTTTTTTTAGCCTCTGGAGCCTCCTTGCTGAGCTTTGCTGCTTGCACCCCAAGCGCGCTGGCTGCCTGGCCAGGGACAGCTCATCTCTGGGACAGGGAGCACTGATTTCTGCCGGTGGTCACAGGTATAGGAGTGAGATGCTGGTGCTGCTCTGCCTGTGTCCTCGGTAATTCTTTGCTCTTTGCTGGCAAGATGGAGCGAGGGTGGTGGAGGCAGGGGCTTTTCTCCCTGCCAGACATCAGGGAAGGCTCTTTGTGTCCCTGTGCTCTTGGTTCCTTGGGAAACCTGATGTTCCTCAGCTCTAGGGACTTGCTTCAGGTTTTAACCATTCTTGCTCCAATGAATTCTCCAGGCGATGCACCAGAAGAGAGCCCTGTGGGGCTGGCAGCTCACAGGCAGGGAAAGTGGAGGAGAAGGCAGGTGGAGGAGGGTTGGGCAGTGCTGGGCTGTATGTGAGTCACCGGCACAGCACCCTTCTTTCCTTTCCCAGATGCCTGCCAGCCTGGAGCTGCTTCCTTCCCGAGCTCTCATGGCAGCCCCATGTGGTGCCAGCCAGCTCTGTCCTGGCCTCGGCAGAGGATGCTGAGCTGGGGCATCCCTCTGTGGGGTTCCCTTCTCCCACACCTCCTCACCAAGGAGGAGCCGTGGGGCTGCCTGCCTGGCTGTGGGCACCAGGATGTTTGCCCAGACCTGCCCAGGCCAGTAGCTCGCCAGCTGCAGTGTCAGCCTGATTTTTTCCCTTGCTGACCATGCGCATGTTTTTGCAGCTCTGGGTGAGTGCCTAGGGATGGCCACGGGAAGCCTCTCCCATCAGATCGGGGTCCGCAGAGGCATCACATGCCCAGCCACCAAGCAGCATCTCTGCATGCTGTGCCTGCCTGGATCCTGCCTGGATCTTCCATGCTCAAAGCAGGAGGCAGAGGAAGGGCATGGGGAGACATTGGCTAGGGCCAAGCACTGGGCTGGGCTCAGAAAGGACTGCATCCTGCAGGTCTGGGTCGCTGCGCCTGGCAGGACCAGGCTTGCAGAGAGCTGGGGCAGCATGAAGGGGAGAGGCACTGATGGAGGGATTTCCTGGACCAGGTGGCATGACCCTTGTGTGGGTGGAAGCTGATGTTGATGCTACTGTAAAGTAATTGTGTTATTCGTGTAATGTGTGTAGTGTGAGCATCTAAAGGTAGAATTTGGACAGCCTGTATCAAATCCTAACGCTGTTGTTCGCGTTATTTAAAACCACTGAATCCAGTAACATATTTTATGTTGTATTAAGAATAATACTTGATCAACATGCTGGTGTTGCTGAGGTCACATAACGGGCTCCTCTCCACTCCTCTAGATCCTGAGATAGGTCACTCAGTGAAGCCCCAAAAGCCAGTCGTGTCCATATTAACCTGCTTGGGAGGGCCCAGGATGGAAATGGATGCTTGGGTCAGAGTGGCAGGCCAGCTTGTCTACAGTCCCACCTCCAAGAGCAGGGCGTTAGGGAAGACCATGAGAAGCAGAGCAGATGGAGAGTGGTGTGTGCCCTGGTCTCACCACCCCAGGAGACCTTCCTGCATGTTGAGAAGCAAGATGGGGACCAAAGACGGCAAGAAACCATGGGGGCTTTTTCTTTCCATCTCTCATTGGTGAATAAAATTAGGAGGATGAGATCTGATGGGTCTGACTTTTTATCCTCACCAAGAACACAGTGACCAGAAACAAGCAGTTCAGCTCCCTGTCTCCAGCCACTGCTTTCTGTGCATAATGAATTGGTTCATTTTCAAGAGAAGATGCACGCTTTTGGGAAGTTTCCTATGCATCAAGCACACTTCAATGTCGTGTCATTTATCAGCAGTGAGGAAGAAATGGAAATGCTGTGTTTCTAGTGCAATTTTGGTTGAATTATAATTTCCATTCAGCACAACTTGACAGGGATTAAAGCAGAAAGTAAAAATTCCCTCGTACCATCACCAACCTCCCTAGCAAAAAAAAAAATTGTCTATGAAAGTGTTAGGTGAGAGCAAGGGGCCAATGTTGTTAGCAGATGTATGAGAAATTGTGCCATGCCCCACTTACCCTCGCTGCAGAGGGCAGGAGTGGGAGCGATGAGTGGGAACAGCAAGCCCCCGGTGGAGCGGCTGGGCTGGCTCTGGCCCCGTGGGACTGGTGTGTCCTGGTGGGTGCTGGGGAGAGGCTGGGTTTCGCTGCCATGGGGAAACATGGTAAAAAGGCACCACGGCCCCAAAAAGACAAGAACTGAGGAGTGAAATGCAGATTTCCCCTGTTGCAAGTTGGATTTAATGCCTGGGAGGTGACTCCCTCTATTTTCAAGCAGCCTTCACCTACCTACTCAGCCACGGGTGCGATCGCTGCGACTGTGGCCTCGGGGTCCCAAGTGGCTCAGCAGGGTGGTGGCACTGTCCCGGTCATTTGGGCTCATTTGTGTTGGCTAACAGGTCACAGCAAGCTGGACACCTCGGGTGGCACCACTTTCCTTAACCCTGATGCTTTTCGTTCACCTCCTGCATCTGTTGCAGCCGGATGACGGCTCCCACCCTGTCCCTGCACCTTTCCCTGCAGCCTGGCTGTGTGGCAGTGCCTGGCACCTCCTGGGTGCTCGTTCCACCTCTGGGTGCACTTTCTGCAGCACTGGCCGGCAATCCAGGTGGCAATCCTGGTGGCTTGTGGGCGTCGGGAAGTGCCCGGCCCGGGGCTGGGTGCGGGTACGTGTCTGACGGGGATCCCGCCTCGGTCCTGGCTGCGGCCAGCAGCCCGGTGTGGCTGGCTTCGGGGCCACCGCCTGCCATGCGGCGGGAGGAGACGTGCCCATGCATGGTGGGGCTGGCCGAGCCGGTGGAGCAGGAGCTGCCTGGCAGCCCGCCTGCCGCTGCGCCCCGTCCAGGCCAGCCCGGCTGCGTGCCGGGGGAGCGGCATGCCTCGGCAGCGCCCAGGCGCAGCGTGCCGGGTCCTGCCAGCCGTGGGCGTGCCGGGGCTCCTGTGGGGCTTGGGGAGGGGTGCTGGCAGCCGTTGCTCCCAGGAACCTGCCTTGGCAGTGGGAGGGGTCTGGCAAGCGTGGGAGCTCCCCACTGCCCATGGGGAGCCCAGGTGGGGCTGGCCGTGCCGGCATGGGTCTGGCGCACATCCCTGTCTCCTGTCGGCAGGCCCAGAGGGATGCCCAGGGTGCTTTCAGGGACAGGTGCTGGCTTGCACATGTTGTGCACCCCATCGCACCCTGTGGCCCTCCGTGGGCTCCTTGTCCTTCACCCCGGTGCTGCGAGGGGCAGCAAGGCTTTAGGGTGGTGGGATCAGGGTGGGGGGCTGATGTGTGGGATCTCTCCATCTGCCTGGAGCCGGGTGGCTGCTGGCCTGCCCGAGCAGCAGATGGTGGCTGCCTGGGGACTCACCATCCGTCCCTCCGGGTGATTATTCACCCGTCGCCATGACGATGGAAAGGTCAGCAAAAGATCCCGTGTGATTCCCGGGTCAGGTCGGTGGGATTAGGAGTAGCACGGAAGGGAGGGCCAGGGGGAGGATAGGGCCCAGCCAGCCCCCCCACCATCTCCCCAGCTCACCGGCTGGACTGTCCCCCTTGTGCACTGTCCCCAAAACCTGGCCAGCTGAGAACTGATAAACTCTGGGCATTGGTGGGAAATCTCACTGATCCTGGGAGCTCAGCCCTGCCTCTGTGGGTCCCATCCTGTGTGGGGAGGGCCTGGAGCTGTGTGTGGGCTGAAGTGGCTGGGCTGGCATCAGCGGGGAGCAGAGGAGAGATGGGGCTGTGCAGATGGGGGCTGGGCTGGTCCTGCATCCTTCCTCCTCCTCCTCGCAGCAGTGTGTCTCACCTTGCCAGGTGCCCCTGGCTGACCCGTGTCCCCTCTCTTTCTCCAGGCTGTTCCTCTAAGTCATTCAAGCTGTACTCGCCAAAGGAGCCCCCGAACGGCAACGCCTTCCCCCCCTTCCACCCGGGCACCATGCTGGATCGAGATGTGGGGTGAGCTGGGGCCTGGGGAGGGGTCTGCAAGGTTGGAGTTCTCCACAGTCTGCGCCCCAGGGGCTCTCTGTTGTGCTCCCCAGCAGCATGTGGAGTCTGTGGTGCATGGAGCTGAGTTAGTGCAAGGGGAGAGAGGGGGTTGGAGCAGGCATGGGTGAGATGGGGTGGAGAAAGGGCAATATTTGGGATGGAGGGAGCCCCCAGGTCCCTGAGCTATGTGGGGCCAAGCCTCTGGGATGACCCAGGACTGGGAGTGCTCCCAGCTCCTGGCGAAACAGCCCTTCTCCAGCCTCTGTCCTGCCTGGCACCAGCCCCAGCTGCAGAGGAGCTGGGGACATCTCCAGAGAGCTGCAGACCAGGTCCCAGGGGTGGTGGAGCAGCTGCCGGTGCGGGAGCAGGGCCCAGTGTCGAGGTGCAGGTCACCCCATGGGGCCATGTCAAGCAGGCAGGCCACACTGTGTGTGGGGTCTCACCTCCAGTGAGACCAACAACCTGCTGCTGACTGCAGCGAAGGGGGAGCTGTGATGGGCAGGAAGGGGGATCCCCACCAGCGCTGACCTGCCTGTGTTTCTTTGCCTCCTCAGACCTACTCCCATGTACCCACCAACATACCTGGAGCCTGGAATCGGGTAAGCGTGGGGGTCTGGTGGGGACCCTGCTGGGAGGGGAGCTCCTGCCTGTGGTGGGGATGCCTCAGCAGGGCTGGCACGCTGCTGGCTGCAGGGGTTTGCGAGGGGGTTGCTTGGTATCTGCTCAGCCCTGGAGGGGTTGTGTGTGCCCCACCGTGGCTTGGAACCCCTCCCCACCCTGTGGCTGCCTCCCCCTCTGACCTCTGGCTCTGCTTTCTGGGCAGGAGGCACACACCGTATGGGAACCAGACCGACTACAGGATATTTGAGCTCAACAAGCGGCTGCAGAACTGGACAGAGGTGAGGAGCTGGGGGAGAGAAGCGTGGACAGGGATGGGGGGACACTCCCTGGTGTACATTTTGGGGATGCACTGCCTTGGTTTTAGGAGGATCCACTTGGCAGCGGGGTCCTGTCCTGTTCTGCAGGTCCCCAAACACCTTGTGCCTCCCTTGGCCATGGGACAGGATTCATCATCCTGTCTCTGAGCACTCAGTTGGGAGGACAACCCTCCACTGGCTGAGTGTGTGGCTGCTCTGCCTGGTGGCCACTGGCTGTCTGGCTGTCCGTCTGTCTCCCCTCCCCTTAAACTGGCATCTCTCCTCAGGAATGTGACAATCTGTGGTGGGATGCCTTCACCACGGAGTTCTTTGAGGATGACGCCATGTTAACAATCACTTTCTGCTTGGAGGATGGACCAAAGAGATACAGTGAGTAGCAGCCTAAGCCCTCCTTCCCCAGGGCATTGCCTCTCTGGCAGGAGACGTGGTGTTTGTGCTGTGTGGGGGGTTGTGGGCAGGGTGTCAGAGCTCAGCTGCCTCCAACCAGGGAGGACTGTGGAACCCTCTCCCCGTGCAGCCCCCAGGCACTCTGGGTGAGACAGGTTTGCTGACATTATCTTCCTCCTTCTCCCTCTCCAGCGATTGGCCGGACTCTGATTCCCCGTTACTTCCGCAGCATCTTTGAAGGAGGGGCCACAGAGCTCTACTACGTGCTCAAGCACCCCAAGGAGTCCTTCCACAACAACTTCGTCTCACTGGATTGTGACCAGTGCACCATGGTCACCCAGCACGGCAAGCCCATGTTCACCCAGGTACTGGCTGTGCCCGCAGCTTCTCCTGCCCCTCGTGCCTTGGTCCAGTGTCCCTTTGTGGTGGCTGTGGTCCCACGGAGCTGTTGTGGGCTCATGGGTTTGGCTTCTGGCGAGCCTCATGGCAGGCAGGGGTAAGCCTGGAGGGTGTCCCAGTGTGCAGCGGTGGGTTTCCCAGGGGATCTGGGCTGGGAGAAGTGGGGGCAGCCTGTGCCTGACCCTGTGCCCTGCTCAGGTGTGTGTGGAGGGGCGGCTCTACCTGGAGTTCATGTTCGACGACATGATGAGGATAAAGACGTGGCATTTCAGCATCCGCCAGCATCGAGAGCTCATCCCCCGCAGCATCCTTGCCATGCATGTGAGTACCACTCTGGGAGCTTCCCCAAGACATGAGTGACACAGGGCTGCTGAGCTCCTCTCCCAGCTCTGCTGGTGGAGGGGACCTCCACCCTGTTCCCCCCCCATTGCAGGCTGGGGCACAGGAGGGCTGTCCCCAGCTGGGATGCAGCTGAACCGTCTGTCCCTTTCGCTCCTAGGCACAGGACCCCCAGATGCTGGACCAGTTATCCAAGAACATCACCCGCTGTGGGCTCTCAAACTCCACACTCAACTACCTCCGAGTACGCACGGGGAGAGAGCGGGGGGAGGTGCAGCTCTGCTCCCGGGAGGCTGGGACTCGTGTGACCACGTCTTGTGCTCTCAGCTGCCCGACTCCTGTCTGCCCTGGGGTGCGGGGAGGCAGCAGGGCAGGCTCTACAAGAGGGATCCTGCAGATGGGCTGCAGAGAACCCTGGGGCGGATCTGCTGGAGCCCGCGGGTTCCCAGCACAGCTCGGGTCGGTGCAAGGCAGATGGCTGCATGACAGAGGGGCTTTTGCTGGGACCTGGAGCGTCACGTTCTAACCCCCTGTCCCTCTGCTCCCTGCAGCTCTGTGTAATCCTAGAACCAATGCAGGAGCTCATGTCACGGCACAAGACCTACAGCCTCAGTCCCCGGGACTGCCTCAAGACTTGCCTCTTCCAGAAGTGGCAGCGGATGGTTGCTCCGCCTGGTGAGCCTCATGCTGCCTGCTCCAGCCCTGCCCTTGTCGCAGGCTTCTCCCAGCCCCAGAGCCTGTTCCCAGCCTTGTCTTTTGAGGCTGAGGGGGGGCAAATCAGACAGCTGGTTTCCTTCTCTGCTGGCCTGCCTCACCACGGGGGCTGCAGGGCTGTGCAAGGCAAAGCAGGGAAAGAAATCTTCCCTGCACCCTCTCCTGTACCCTGCGCTGGGGACACCGTGCAGCTGCAGAGGGGAGGAGGGCGACGATGCTGCTCTGGGTTGAGGGGGAAGTGGTCTTTGCATGGGGGTTGCAGAGAAAGGGCTGGGGGGCACCTGCTCCTCGTTGGGACTGACCATGTCTCCCTCCTCCACCAGCGGAGCCAGCGCGGCAGCAGCCCAGCAAGCGCCGGAAAAGGAAGATGTCAGGGGGCAGCACCATGAGCTCCGGTGGGGGAAACACCAACAACAGCAACAGCAAGAAGAAGAGCCCAGCCAGCACCTTCGCCCTGTCCAGTCAGGTACCTGTAAGCATCCCGTTTCCATTCTCTCTTCCTTCCCTGGGGTGGCGGGGAGGGCTCCCTGCTCCGGCCCTGGGAGTGGATAGAGGGAAACCCCCAGGGACTGCCTGTCTCCTGGGGTGATGGGGAGAAGGAGGAGGTGTCCCAGCCACGATCCCTGAGCTGCCTTTCTCCCCTCCAAGGGAATGACAGTGTGCTGCTCCAGACGGTGCCCGAGCCTTGGGTCCTGCAGTGGGGACAAAGAGGTGGCCACACAGCTGGGGAAGGGGGCTATGGTGTTGGGGGGGTCTGGCAGCCCGGGCTTCCCCCACCTCGATTATGTTTCGGGACCGTCTCCCCTTTCAGGATGTGATGGTGGTAGGTGAGCCTACGCTGATGGGGGGGGAGTTTGGGGACGAGGACGAGCGGCTCATCACCCGGCTCGAGAACACGCAGTTCGACGCCGCCAACGGCATCGACGACGAGGACAGCTTCAACAACTCGCCGGCGCTGGGGGCCAACAGCCCCTGGAACAGCAAACCGCCCTCCAGCCAGGAGAGCAAGTCAGAGAACCCCACGTCTCAGGCGTCGCAGTAACGGCCCCCCTGCCGCCCCGTGGACTCAGTCCCAACCGATCTACCTGTACATTTGCAACGGAGAGTGACTGGGAAGCGGCGAGGTACCGGGGTGGATTGGCGCTGCACAGCCAGCGGGATGCACGGCCCGGGGCACACAGCAGGCGGGCAGCCCCCAGCCCTCTCCCCCCGCCGCCTCCTGTAGCTTCGTTATTCCCCCTTCTCCCTCTTTATCCCTGCATCTTCCCCGGGGAGCTTCTCATCCCCACCCTGATGTGCCCAGCCCCTGCCTGCTGAACTGGGGGAATTAGGAGGGGGGTGTCAGCAGTGGCTGGTGCAGCCGGGAAGCTGATGGCATGCAGATGCACTGCACTGGGGTCCAGGACAGCCCAGAGACCCTCCTGCTCCTCCTCCCCGGGTCCTACAGCCAGGGTTTGCTGGACAGCCACCTGCAGCTGCAGGTTGCACATCCCCAGCCCAGCCTGGGGCTTGGGTTGTGGGGGGCAGTGATGGAAAGCCTTCTCCGTGCCACCTGGGGGTGGGGCTCAGATCCTCCAGGCAGGGTCGGATCCTGCTGTGCTGTGTGGTGTTGAGGATAGAGCTCCCCCGCATTTCCCCCCTCTCCTGCACCTTCTCCTTCCCCTTCCCCTCACTCCCCGGGGGCGAGAGCGCAGCAGGGCCATGAGGGGACTCTGTATATAGGAAGGGGGGGGACCGGGGCGCTGAGGGGGGCACGGAGGACCCGCAGCTCTGCCAGAGCAGCCGGTGCACTCCCTCCCTACCCGCAGCCCCTGCCTTTCCCCTGGCCATGCGCGAGTCCCCCCGGGGCCCCTTTACAACCCCTAGCTCCTGGTACCTCCTACTTTTGTCTTTTTTTAAGAAAGAAAAAAAATAATATTATTAAAAATGTAAGTTTAAAAAACGAAAAAAAAATGGGACAAGCCCCCCTCAGCCCCTTTGCCAGTTCCGCCCTCCCCGCCCTGAGTCCTCGCTCTGTCCTGACTTTTGTACAGGCTTCTTCTCTTGGGAGTCTCGTTTTATATCCAGTTCGGAGAGCTTCAAACCAAGGAGAGACTTTGCAGACTTCCTTTCTAATCCCTCCAGGGGCTGGGGAGGGCAGCCCCCCACCTCCCTCCTCAATGTAAATCTTGTGTGCTGTTGTCCCCGCTCCCCCCCCCTCGGGTTCGTGTACCTCGTGCTTGTACATTTCCGCGCTGTAGACAGTGTGTACGATACTGTTCTTTCAATGTGTTATCACTAGAGCAGGTGCCTCCATTGATGTTAGGGGAAACGATGAGAAAAATAATAATTTTGGGGGTTTTTTTGGTTTAAAAAAAAAAAAAAGAAAAAAAAATAGTCCCTTCCAAGGCTTCTTCCAAGGAGAAGACGGGAGGTGCCAGGGGAGGGCGTTTGTGCTCACCAGCTCACCCCAGCAGCCTCTGAGGGGGGTTTTGGGGACAGCCGGGGGTCAGGGCTGCCCATGGGCACCCCCCGGCACAACTCTGAGGTGGGGCTGCAGCAAGCGCTGCTGTGAGGCTGGCTGGGGTGGAGGGGCTGCCCCAGGGAGGGGGGGGTGTGCGTGCAAGAGTGCGTGTGCGAGAGGTTTGTGTGTCTGTGTGTGTGTACGGGAGCCTGGGACAGGCGGAGCTGCTCTGCAATTTGGGGAGGGGGGGGGTGCACCCCACTCTCTGCCAGCCCCCCCCAGCTCCCCACTGGGGATCCTGCAGCACATGTTCCGCCACCCCGTGGGGCTGGGGGCTAGCAGGTGTCACTAGGGGGCTGCCACCTGTGCGGGCGGCTCTGGCTGCAGCAGGGGTGTTGCCTGCACCCTGTATCTCGCCCACCTGTGTCTGAGATTGCAGGGGTGGCTGAGTTGGTCCCCCCCTTCTGCTGTCCCTGGGGGTCGGGCAGGGAGGTGGGAGTCCCTTGGCTCAGCCCTGGCCTGATCTCAAGCCCAAAATTCCTGGAGAGATGCCTGTGTCACCCCCTGGGCTCCTTCACGGGCTGCCTGGTGGTGGAGAGCTCAGCCCCACGGACCCCCCAGCCACAGGCACGGGGGGTCCCCACAGCCCCTTTGCAGGTGTGGGAGAGGCTTCCAGTGTGGGAGCCTGGCATGGTGAGGAGGGGGGGGCTCTGCTTTGCAATTAAGGTACGATTCTCACCACCACGCTGCTGGGCTCCCAGGGAGGGTGAGGAACCCCTCGCTGCCCTGCCCCGGGCACCCTGTAATGCCTTTTTGTTTCTTTTTTTTTTTTTTTTCTTCTTTTTTTTCCCTTCCTCCCCTTCATAGTTTGTGCCATTTATGAGTCATGTATGGTACCAATAAAATGACTTTTCGGTTTGAGGCTGTCCTGAGCACTTTTTTGTGAGCATGAGACCCGGCCAAGGCAGAGGGGGGTCCCCTTGTGCCACCTGTGCCTGGCTAGGGGTGCAGCCATGAGGCTTGCTGTGCTCCCGGGATGATGCTGGCTCGCCTCAGCCTGCTGGTTCCCAGCCAGGCCCGGCCAGTTCCCTGCTGCTACACTGTGGGAAGCTAAAATCCCAGCAAGGACAGGGCACAGGGCTGCTGGGAAACGGCCCTGTCCCTGAGCCAAAGCAAACAAGCGGCTCAGCGCCTGCCCTGATACTAAGGTGATGGGCTCATCCCCTGGGGAGCGGGGTGGCATGGTTCTCCTGTGGGAACAGGGCAGCAGCAGCTGAGTGGTGTTCAGGGATCCTGGGGGGGCAGAGCACGGGCAGTGACAGCCCCCTGGGAGCAGGAGGCACCAACTTCTACGGGGGCTGCCCTGATCTTCCAGGGCCTGGGCATCCCCATGCCAGCAATGGGGGCAAGCACTGGTCCCTAGTTCCCCCAGTCAGCTGGCCCCAGAGATGCATTTTGTTGTCTCCACTGAGTGGGTGGTCCACAGTCACCTGGGCTCAGCTCCCAGCTGTGGGGACAGGGTAGGCTTAAAATATGAGGGTCTCACCCGGTGCAACACCCCCCAACCCCGCCAAACGTGCAGGACAGGGAGCCCGTGGCTGCGGTAACGCCGGAGCGAGGGCAGGTCTGACAGTAATGGGGGAGAGAAACGGGATGTGGGAGAATCCAGGCTCTTGGAACAGGGCTGGTACGGCAGAGAGTGGGGGCAGGATGGGCCTGTGTCTTCTGAGCAAGGGGATGGGGACAGGGCTTGGTTTGACATCCGCACTGAGGGATGTCACCCTGCCATCCTTCCCCTGACAGGGCTGGGGTCAGGGTGGCTGCCTGTGCTGTGGTGGGACCCCCAGGCACAGGGAGCCTATGGTGTGGTGGCACCCCAGGGCCGATGTGTGACACCCTCACTCAACGCAGGGACAGCACCAACAGCCACCGATGCTCCTGGTGAAATCACCACTCTGTGAAGCATCACAGGGATGCCCGGCCAGATCCTGCCCACGTGTGGCTGTGGTAGCTGGGCCCACACAGATTTTGAGGAGTGCTGCACAGCCCCATCTCACACGGGGTCCCTGGTGTCCGGCTGCCCCCAGGAGCTGGCAGAGGGCCCCGATGCAACATTTTAGGGTTGAGGTCTGAGCTGGAAAGCCCAGGGATGCCCGTGAAACCCCCAGACCTCCCACCCCACATAAACCCCAGCGCTGTGAGAAACTTGAAGTTTCTGCTTTCCTTTTTTTTTTTCTCTTTTTCTTGATGGGGGGCATCTGTGTCCTCTGCTGCCCTGCCCCAGTGCCAGCACCGAGCTGGAGGGTCCTGCATGATGCCCTGGCACCCAGTGGGGCCAGACCAGGAGGAAGCCCAGAGGCAGGGCTGCCTTCCTCCCGGTGCCACCTTCGCTCAAGGTCACAGAGTGGTGACGCCTACCTGTGCTGGGGAAAGTTAAGCAGTAACCTGGGAGGTGGCAGCCAGCAAGTGATCGGCCCTGGGAGGCCGGGAGCCTGGCTGTGCAAAGGACATACAGGTACTGCTCAACCGGGCACCCGCCGGTGCCTGTCTGAAAGCACACAGTGCCCCATGCAGGGACACGGGGCTGGGGCCAGGGACCATCCTGGGGACACCAGCTGCCTTGGGAAGGTGCAGAGCACGGCTGAGGGCTGGCAGTGGGGGGGCTCTGGGCATGGGGACTGTGGCAGGGTGGCCCATGCCTGATGCAGGATGTCGGGGTGGGATAGGGCAGGAGCTTGGGGTCTCGGGCCAGATACAGGATTTCAGGGTGGGATGGGGCAGGAGCAGGGGTCCCCCGGAGCAGAGGCGGGGTGCCGGGGGGTCCCTCCCCGCAGGGGCGGGGGCCGGAGCGGCCGCACGCCCCGCGCAGACCCCGGGGGGGCTGGGGCGGAAGGGACGGCCCCGCCCTGCCCTGCCCACCCTTACCGGGGCCGACCCCGGCGCGGTCTCAGTGCAGAGCCGGGACGGGACGCACCGCGACCCCCGGGGCAGCCGTCCTGCGCTCACCGGGTGCGTCTGCGGCACAACGAGGAGCGAGCCCCGGCCCGCCCCGACCTGCCCCCGGCTGCGGCTCCCGGAGCCCCGGCGGGATCCTGGCGGCGGGGCGGGGGTTAAGGACCACGGGGCGGTGGCAGGGGGGAGCCACGCGTGTGGGGGGGCCCCCTCGGCGGGCGGGGAGGGGGGATGAAGCCGTGGAGGAAAATCCCACCTGGGGACCCCCTGAGGCTGTCCCTAGCTGGGGGTTCGGGAAATGCCGGGTTTGCAGCAAAGCCCCCTTTGAGAGGCGGTTTTTAAATGCAAAACCCTGTTCTGTGGCCGGAGCCGGTTCGTGCCAGAGCTGTGCCCACGCCCCCCATCACCAAGGGATGCAGCCGGTGCCGGGGGGGCGCAGGCGGGATGGCTGCCCCGGGCCCAACGCGGGTCACCCGGCTGCTGGGGTCGGGCCAGCAGGAAAGCAGAAAGGCCAGGGGAGCTCTGTGGATGGCGAGAAGGGGGCTTCTCCCCGGGGCCTGGGGTGGGACGGAGTGATGGTGACCCTGCCCCCGTACGGGGGTCAGTAGGGGGTGGCGGGGTGCCCGGAGGTGGCAGGGGCAGGGTGGGGCGATGCCGGCATCGCAGCCCTTCCCGGCAAACAGCTTTTCAGCAATCGCAGCAGAAACTTAAACAAACCATAAAGCCCCGGGCGCTGGCAGTGGGCGGCTGGGCCCCGCGGCATGCACACAGAGGTGCCCGGAGGACGGGGTAAGTGTTTCGTCCCCACTTCATCCCCCGCAGCTGCCTCTGTCCCTCGTGGGCAGCTCCTGTCTGGCCCCCACCCTGCAGCTCCCGGCCCTCCCCATCCCTCCCCGGTGCTCTCCCGCTGCTCTTTCCTTCCCACCAACAGCTGGCAGGTGCCGGATCTTTTTCTCTCTGCATTTCCTGCTCGGAGTCAGGGCAGGCTGGGTGGCCCTGAGCCCCAACGACACCGACAGCCCTTCTCTGTGCCCAGGCACCCGCTGGAGTTGCTGCGATGGAGCTGGGGAACATCTCGCAGCCTGTGTACGGCCCCAGCCCTGAGGCCCCGGGGAGCAGCACGCCGGGTCTGGTGGGGATGGTGCATGGATTCCTGCGGCTGGTGCAGCCCAATGCCCTGCCCGTAGGTGGGTACATGGTGATGGGGCGCTGGTGATGGGATGGGGGGGCTGCTCAGAGCTGTGGGGTCATGGGTGAGCCTCATCCCTCCTGCACTGGTGGCCATCCATCTGGCATTTAAATGCTGGAGTACTGGGTTAGGAGGTGTCTGCAGTGGGGATGGAGTGGGGTCCTTGAGGATTCCAGATGTGTCCTGCCCGTGTGTGATCACAGCTGTGGGGCAGTCTCACGTGGGCCAAGGGACAGGCATTGGGAGGGTCTCTTTATCAGGGAGTGTAGCAGTAGGACGAGGGGTAACTTTTTTAAGCTGAAAGAGGGTAGATTTAGATCAGATACTAGAAATAAATTCTTTACTGTGAGGGTGGTGAGGCACTGGAACAGGTTGCTGAAGGAAATTGTGGATGCCCCATCCCTGGAGGTGTTCAAGGCCAGGCTGGATGAGGCTTTGAGCAACCTGGGCGAGTGGAGGGTGTCCCTGCCCATGGCAGTGGGGTTGGAACTAGATGATTTTTAAGATCCCTTCCAACCCAAACCACTGTATGATTCTATGATCTTCATCCCAGGCCCCAACGAAAGGTGCAGAGCAAACCCTCTACTGCCTGCAAGTTTACAGGGTCCTTGTTGCACTTGCAGGTGACAAAGCGTGCTTGGGCCAGACCTGGCTTGGGGTCACCAAGAGCACTGTGTCCTAGTGCCAGCACCCTCACGGCTGTGCTGCAGGCACCCCTCAGGCACCACCTTGCTTCCCAGCGCTTGCCCTCCCTCCTTTACCTCCAAGGGGTTGTGTTGCTGTAACAGCTCTGCCCCAAAGAGGCTGCAGGTTGGCGTAGCTGATGCCAGGACCCTGCAGCTGCTTGATGCCCCCAGAGAAAGTGCTGCCCACCTGGGGGTGAGGGGAGTTTCCCACCCTGGCTGTTGGCACTTGTGCTTCCTCCTTTGCTGGGCTCAGCCCCTGCTCGCCAGTGACTTGCAGGCAAACGCATGGCTGGCAAACAACGCAACGGCTTTGTGGCTTTGTTTGTGTCACACAGATACCAGGAGGTACAGGCAGGGAGAGCCCCAGGGATTAAAGAGGCAGCACAACAGGGGACTTTGCCCCAATGCCCATCCCTTGCTGGCGGTGCCAGCTGGGCACCTGCCTGGGGCTGAGCTGCGGGAGGACAGCCTGAGGGCAGCTGATGTGGTTGTCGGAGCATCCTCCCCTGAGCCTGCCCCTGGTGCCTGCTGGGGCGAGAACCCCATTGCTCCATGGATCCCTGAGAACCTGGGGGCCGGCAGTGCTTTTCCTGGGTGCAAAAGGGCTGTGTGACACAATGGCTGGGGAGGGACAGCTGGAAGGGAGGAATGTACCAGGCACTGGCAGCCGCTCTGAGCTGCAGCACTGGAGGTGATGGCCAGTGCTGGGAGCCCCTCTCTGGGGTGAGAAGGGTGTGTGACCCTCCTGGAGAGTTCCCCCCCCCGGGGTCCAGCACCTGCTCATGGCCCTCTCAACTCCTTGTCTCCCAGATCTGATTGCAAATTTTTTGAAGTCCCAGAGTGAGGAGAACACGAAAGAGCAAGTCCAGGAGGTGAGCGGGCAGCCAGGGCACGGAGCCGGCAACCCCAGGCTGCCGTGGGCTGGGGAATGCTGGTGGGTGCTGCTCTGAGGTTGAGCCCCAGGTTCTGAGCAGCAACAAGGAGAGATGTGCAACCCCCTGGTGGGGCCTATCCTGCCCTGTGGGGGTCTGCACAGGACCCTCAGAGTTGGGGCCTTCAGGGATGCCAGCATTATGCTGCCTCTTGTTCTTCCTCTCCCAGCTGCTGCTCTACGAAGTGGGCTTCCTGGTCTGTGTGGCCATCGGGCTCGTCTTCATCATCCTTGTGCCCCTGGTGGGATGCTGCTTCTGCTGCTGCTGCTGCGCCGGGAACTGCGGGGGCCGCATGTACCAGAAGCAGGGCCGGCGGATGGGCTGCCGGCGCCGGGCGCTCTGGGCCTCTCTCCTGCTGGTCTCTGCCCTCGTCCTGTGAGTGCGCCGGCTGGGAGGCTCCGGATGGGACCTGAGGGCGCTTGGTGGCCGTGCCAGGAAGCTGCCATTGTTTGCAGAAGCAGGTCCCAGCATGGCGGGACAAAGGAGAGGAAACAGTGGCAGTGGCAGCTGGCTCTGGGGGGCCGCGCATGGGCTCAGTGCAGACCCTTCCTGACAACTTTGCTGGGGGGAAATGTGGGCGCAAGAGACACTGGGCTCTCCTGTGCCTCACTTTCCTGTGTCCCTCCTCTCTGGTCCCTTGGCTGTGTGCCGGTCACTCACTGGGATGCTCCGGAAGAGGGGCTCAGTGGGGTGCTACAGACCCTGCAGCCTGGGGTCAGTGCAGGTGGATTCGGAGGGTCCTGGGGGGGGGGGGGGGCATCAGGCTCGAGCTCCCTGGGTGCTGACCCTGCCACCCTTCCCTTGCAGGGCCGGTGACATCTGTGCCTTCATCAGCAACACCCGCCTTTTCCAGGCTGTGCGTGGCAGCTTCCCCAACGCCAACAACACCCTGGACAACATCCACACCTACCTGGCTTCCATCCCACAGGCACGCCAGTTGCCTTGCCCCGGCTGGGGTGCCTGATGGGGGCAAAGAGCCCCCCTGGGGAAGGGTGACAGTAGGGCTGGAGGCAAGGAAGGGTCCCCACCTGCACTAACCCCCTCATCTTTGTCCCCACAGCAAATAAATTTTATCATCGACCGCAGCGATGTCCCGCTGGGCCATGCTAACCGCAGCCTCCAGGGTGAGGATGTGGGACAGAGGGGGCTGGGGCATCCTGGGGGTGCCTGGGGAGTGGAGGCGGCTGGGTGTGTGCTGGCTGGGTGTGCTGCAGATGGTTGCTGACCCTGGGGACCACCGGGCTGGGTTTCACAGGGACATCTAAAGGGAGTGAGTTTGGAGGCTCCTCCAAGCTCCAGCTCCTCTCTGGGGAGGGTGAGGCAAGTGGTGGCACTTTAAGGGGGGGGATCTCCTCTGCCTCTCACCTGGGGGTTGGGTGTGGGATGGGGTCCTGGGGGGGGGATGTCAGTGTTTTCAGCAGCTACTCTGCAAGCCCTGGGATGCTGGGGGCCTCCCATTAACACTGTCTCTCCCATCTCTGCAGACATTGGGCCCAACCTGGGTGGCATGATCATCTTGGGCATCAGGAGCAGGATGGACAAGGCTCTGGGATCCCTCCAGAGCCTCCTGCAAGGTAGTGGCCCCATCTCTGGGGGGCTGGCAGGGCCTCAAAGGGGACTCAGGGGGACACTGGGGCTGAGAGCTGGGGAAGTTGCATATTTAGTTAAGGCTTCCAGGGAGGGAGATCTATCTGGCCTCCCAGCCACAGCCTGGGGCAAATGCTGGGACTTTGTGTGCCTTGTGTTGCATTTTTTGATGGGTCCCTGAGGCTCAGCTGAGTGAGGACAAGCCCCTGCTGCACTGGTAGGATGAGATGCTGAGCCCCCCTCTGTCTCCCTAGGGATGGAGATGCTGGCAGCTGCCTTCAACGGCATCACCAGCACTCGCTCACACCTCGAGGAGCTGCAGAGCAACTACAGCCAGCGGCTGGACAGCCTGCGGGACAGCCTCAACAAGACCCTGCAGGACTGTGGCCCACCCTGTGCCAGCGTGTCACTGGATGGCCTCGCCTTCAGCACCAACTTCAGCATGGTGAGGAGGGGCAGGGTGCGAGACCCCACAGCCCCTTCCCCAGGTCCCTGCAGCCCCCTTATCCCAAGCTCTTCCCCGCAGATCCCTGGCGTGCAGCATCAGCTGGAAGCACTGGGTGATGTGTCTGGCTCCAACATATCGGCCAAGTTGGAGAAGGTGAGGGGTCCCCGCCACACCCAGGCACGGGGCTGGGTCCTACTGGCACTGCTGGGGCCATGCTGCGAGGGGGGTGGCCTGGCAAGAGCCCCATCAGCAGCTCATTGCTGTTGTGTGGAGGGATGTGCTGGCTGGAGGTCTGTCTTGGGCAGAGCCTGCCTGCTGTCCCTGCCACTCCTGGGTGCTGGCACAGTCAGGGCTGGGTGCTGGGGGAAGCCTGGCTGTCCTGTGCCAGGATCTGGGGACGGACAGAATGTGCTGCTCAGTCCTGGGATGTGGGCAGGGACATGAGCTGTACGTTGTGCAACCCTGGATGCAGGTTAACAGAACGCTGGACGCGACGCCTGCCAAGGTGCAAGAGCAGTCCCAGGACGTGGTGACAAGTAAGCCAGGGTCTGTGCCCTGTGTGCTGAATTCCTCCTCTCCCAGGGCTCCATACTCCCTCTCATCACATCCCTGCCTGGAGACCTCCCCTGCTGCCACCCCACTGCCTGCAGCCCTGCCTGTCCCCAGGTCCCCATGTGTTATCATGCTGCTGCCATCCTTGACCAAAGCCGCCCCCTTCCCATCCTCCCCCTGTCCCCGCAGCCCCAGGCTCACTTGCCCCAGGTGAGCAGGACCTGGGCAGCAGTTCACAGCACCAACCCGTCCCTGTCCCCTGCAGAGACCCTGGAGCAGCTGGGCTTCATCAGGCAGGAGATCAGGAGCTTGCAGGAGCAGCTGCCGCTGCAGCATGCGGAAAAGAATGCCCGGGCCTTTTTGAGCAATGCTGCGTTGGTGCTGGAAGAGTACAGGGAGCCGGTCGTTGCCTGGGAGAGGCTCAGGTAGGCAAGGGGTGGCTGCATCCCCTACCTTCCTCATCCATAGAGGCTCGGGCTCTCCATCCTCCAGCTGCTGGAGCTGGGGGCTTGCTGGGTGGTGGGGCTGTGGGTGCAGCATAGCCAGAGCTGTGCCTTGCAGCCACCTGTGTCCCTTCTCTGTCAGGGTGCCTGGGGGCTTTTTCCTCCCCAAGAAGGCACCTGATGGGATGCTGGCTGCAGCTTGAGGTGCCAGGTCCTGCTGTCTGAATCCTTCCCCTCCTCTTGTCCCAGGTGGAGTCTGTGTGTCCTGCTGTGCTGCATGGTGCTGCTGGTGGTCCTCTGCAATGTCTTTGGGCTGATGCTGGGGCCCCTGGGGCTGAAGGAAAGCGTGCTGCCTACACAGCGCAGCGGCCTCTCCAACGCTGGCGGGAACTTCTTCATGGCGTGAGGCTCCCTCGGCTGCTGAGGACACGTGTGGGAGCGGTGGGACGGGTGGGCAGGGCTGGCCTGGAGATGCTAAAGCTCCTAAATCATCAGTTTACTGCAGCTTAACAGCCTGCCCCACGGCAACTGGCTTTGCAGGTGGTAAATGTGAGGGTAAAATATGGTGCTGGTGAGAGTCGTTCGAGCGGAGCCCGTTTGCCCCTTGCTGGCGGGGGCCTGGCAGAGTGTGCATGGTCCCACGGCTCTGCAGGGGGTGGTGGCTTGCAAAGCTGGGGGAAGCTATGCTGAGGTCTGAGCCCTTGGGTACAGCCTGGCCGTGCGCTGGGGGCTGAAGGCAGAGTGGAGGTGTGCCTGTGGGAATGGCGGTGCTTCCCAGCATTGCTGGGGGGCAAGGGGTGTGCGGGCTCCAGGCTCTGTGAGCTGGGGCAGGGGGCCTCAGTTGCTGACGGCGTCCCTGTTCTGGCAGAGGCGTTGGCTTCAGCTTCATCTTCTCCTGGCTGCTGATGCTGCTGGTGCTGCTCATCTTCGTGCTGGGGGGGAACATCTACATGCTCATCTGTGAGTCCTGGCGCAGCCAACAGCTCTTCCAGGTAAGCTCCCCGCAGGGAGCCCAGAGCCACTGCCGCCTTTCTGAGGGCTGCTGGTGGAGTGGAGGCAGCACTGGCTGGTTTGGGATGCTCGTCCCAGGTGTCCTGCCCTGCACTGTGTCTAGTTCCTCCATCTCTTCCCTTCCTCTCAGCTCGTGGACACTCCTGGCCTGATCCCTGGTTTCAACCTCTCGGAGCTGCTGGGCCAGGAGGGTGGCACAGCAAACTTCTCAGAGCTGTACAGGTGGGTCCCAGCCCTGGCTCCATGTCTTTGGGGTGGGGTACAGCTGCTCGGTGCCCTCAGATGCTCCCCGGGATGGGGGCAGCTTGCCCCACCTGCCCTGGCTGTGGGCAGACACTGATGCTGGGGAAGGAGCAAGCTGTGACTTGCCCACATGGGTGAGGACATGCACCTGGCGGGGTGGCCCTTGTCCTGTTTTCAGCCCTGTGCCCTCCCCCCGCAGGCAGTGCCAGAGAGACACTGCTCTGTGGCAAACACTGCACCTGGATCAGCACGTGTCCCTGGACAAGCTCTTTGACATCAGCCAGGTGAGTGTGGGGGTGCCGGGGGCTGGGGCAGAGCCAGGGCGCAGGGCTGGCATGGGGAAAATAGCGAGGGGCCAGCACCATGCCCCATCACAGCTCCTCTTTCTCCGGCAGTACAAAGCAGACATCTCCATGGCCTTTGAGAAGGTTAACATCACCCTGAGCCCCATCTCCCTGCTCAGCCAGAGGCAGAGGGACCTGCTGCTGAATGCCAGCCGGGACGGGCAGCCCCCCAACTTCACCCACATCCTGGAGCAGGTGGGCTGGGGGCAGCCTGTGGTTGGGATGGGGGGGTCTGGATGTGTGTTGAAGGAGTCCACTGCCACCTCCCCTTTGCTGCTGTGGGACTCCCCCTGCAGGCTCCCAGGGTGTCCCCTGCTGACCGTGGCAGGGGGGTGGGAACTAGATGATCTTTGGTGTCCCTTCCAACCTAAACCATTCTGTGATCCTATGATCCACTACACCCTTTGGGGCAACTGGGCACTTCCTCCACCTGGGAGGCCCTGGGTCCACTCTGCCCCGCAGGGATGGGATATGGTTCCCCCAGAGCCCCCCTCCCCGTTCTCACGGCTCTGTCTCTGCCTTCTTCAGCTGCATCAGAACGTGACCCAGGGAAGTCTCCTGGATCTGGCTGCAGAGCTGGAGCAGCTGGCAGACAAAGCGGTGAGAGACCTTGGCACCCTGGGGCCATGGCCACCCTGTCCCCAAAGCTACTAGCTGGGGGGCTCCTCCACTGACCTGCTTGGGTGCCAAGGGGAGGCGAGGCCCTTCATCCTCACCCAGCTCCTTCCTCCAGCCTGGCCCCCATCAGATGGCTGTGGTGAGGCAGGGACCCCGTGCTGGGGGGCACTGCTGACTGCAGCTCCTCCAGGGCACGGACAAGGGAGAGGGCCTGAAGACTGATGCTCACAACCTGAGGGAGCTGGACAAAGAGATGCAGATGGGCTTGTATGGGCCACTGGTGAGCGATGCCAATGCCGGCGTGGGGAAGGCCCTGGGGGTGCTGGGTTGGACTGCCCCAGAGAGCTCAGGGCTTGCTGGTGGGGTCTCAGCTGAGCCTTGGGGTCTGTGCCTCTGACCCCCGTCTCTCCATCCCCAGCAAAGCCTGAAGGAGAACATCCACTCTGTGCTGAGCGGGGCTGCCCAGCTCAAGGTAAGCAGCACGAGGGGACCTCCTGACCTCACCCCACTCCCCAGCACCCTGCAAAGTGCCCGTGAGGTACCGCAGTGGAGACGGGGGCTAACCTGCAGTCTGGGGGGCTGGCTGCTGCTGTGGACTCTCCGAGAATGCGCTGTAGGGGCTGCTCATGGGGCAGAGGGAAGGGGCCTACCCTGCACCCGAGGTACTTGGGCACTACCAGCGTGTGAATGCTGGGGACACCACAGTGCAGAGATCCTGCGCCCCTGGGACTGCTGCCGGCCAGGGCTGGGGAGATGCAGGGACCCCACTTCCCCCATCACGCTGCTGAGAGCACCTTTCACCCCAGACACAGACAAAAGCTGCGCTGGACAATGCCAATGAAACCCAGGAGTTCTTGGACAGGGAGATGGCAAACCTCATCAAGAACGTGAGCTCGCCTTGCTCTGCTGCCTGGCCACCTGGTGGGAATGTGACTGGACCCCCACACCAAGACCTCCCTCTGTGCAGGGATGCCAGGCAATGTCTGGCTGCCCATCCTGCCCTGTCATCTTCCCCGGGGGTCCCCTGCACCACTGGGTGCCCCCTCCCCTTATGGCACAGCAGGCAAGGGGCCGGGGTGGGTGGGGGCTTGCAGCCCCATTGCTGCTGGGCTGAGGTGGTCTGACAGCCCTGATCCTGACACAGAGGGGACACAGGGCACAGCGTGGCCTGGGGTGCAGCATCTTCACCCTCTGCTTGTCCTCCTCAGGAGACTTGGGCCTTCCTGGAGGAGCTGCTGGACTTCTTTGAGACCTACATCTCCTGGGCCAAAAGCAGGGTCAGTGAGCCTTACTGCATGGGGTGGAGTGAAGGGGAGGACAGGCTGCAGGGTTTTGGGGGACACTGACATGTCCTGTCCCCACTGTGTCCCCAGCTGACGGGAGATGTGGCTCGTTGCAAGCCTGTAGCTCAGACCCTGGATAACGTGGAGGCCATCACCTGTGACTACATCCTGGATTCTCTGGTGAGTGCAGCAGCAGTGTGTGTGGTGACGTGTGTCGGGGGTGGCAATGACGGCCTCTTGATTGCTTCTGCACAGGATGAGGGGTACCCATCGCTGTCCCGACCAAGCAGGGCTCAGCATCTCCCTGGTGCATTGCTGTGGCCAAGAGCAAAGGCCAGGCTGCGAGAAGGGGTGGGTGGGGGGTCACTGGGAGGGGCTGGGAGTGGAAGAGGCTTTCCCAGTTGCTGTCTAGGCCCTGATGCCTCTCTCCCCACACCCAGAATGCCTTCTGGTTCAGCCTGGGCTGGTGCACCTTCTTCCTGCTGCCCAGCATCATCCTGGCTGTGAGACTTGCCAAATTTTACCGCCGCATGGACATTGCTGATGTCTACAGGTGAGAAGCCGCTCGCTGCCTGCGACCACACTGGGTCTGGGGTCACCCTCACACCCTGCAAACCCCGTCTTCATGTGCCATGTGGCAGCCTGTGAGGCTGATCCTAAAGCGATGCGGGCTGGGGGAGACCAGGGAGATGGTTTGGGACCTTCAGCCCTCGAGAATGGAGATGCTTTGGAGAAGAGCCAGGTTCTGCCTGCTCTGCAACTCTCCTTTGGGCAGCTGAAGGTGCACGTGAACCCCCTCAGAAGAAGAAGTCTGGTTTGCGTGGCAGGGCTGCAGCCCCCAGTCTGGCTCGGAGGTCTGCACCTCCACTCACTCCTCTTTGCACCATTTTTTGTCTGTGGCCCCCAAACGGGAGCACAGCGGGATGTGTGCAGAATGCAACGCACTGCGGTTGGTGTCACTGCCACGAGGGTGCAGTGCTCCCTCACATGCCTATGGCCACCAGTGCCCCAGGGCTGCCCCCGAGCCCGCTGGGACCCTCTCTCCATCCCTTCAGATCCCTCTGACTGGCAGCCCTGCACTCCAGTGTGGCTGCCAACCCCTGAGGGTAGCGAGTGGTTTCCAGTTGGATTTCCAGCTGCTGAGGGCTCCATCTTGGCCCTGCAGCGCAGCCAGTTTGCTGGGGGTTGCCCAGCCCTGGCCCCCCATCTCCCAGTACCTGTGTTGGGGTTGTATGTGGTGTGTGTGGGATGTGGTGCTGAGCTGGGCTGTGCCCTGCCTGCAGCATGCCCAAGCTCCCCACCAGTGGCCATGGCACCTTTCACTTCTCCCTGCGGCCGGCGGCTGAGCTGGCTGGAGGCGTGGGCTCAGCTGCTAGGGAAACTTGGGGGAACCGAAATCGTGGCACGGGGGAGCTGTGTGCCACACAGCTGTTTGCCCCGGGGGTGAAGCAGAGATGCTCTGGGGGCAGCAATGTTTTGGTGGGCTGTAGGAGCTGGGATGGAGAGAACCATAGCACCCTGCAGCTCCTGCAGCTGTGTGTCCTGGGGGAGACCTTGTCCCACTGGGAGATGCTGGGCTGTCCCAGGAAATGTCTTCTTGCCCCACTGACACTGTCCCCTCCTTTTTTTTCCTCCCTTCCAGGGATGAAACCTTGGAGATGTAAGTAGTAGTGTCAGGTCACTGTGCAGGGTGGGGGGCAGCTCCTGTGGCATGCGGGGGGAAAGAGCACAGGAGGGGGGTGAGGAGGGGAACTTGGTGAGTGCAGGCCAAGGAGGGTGCCAGTACCTGGGGAGGACTGGGAATGTGGGACCTGTGCAGTGTCAACTGCTCTGGGGTCCCCTCATCATCTTCCCACACTCCCAAGTTTGAAGGTCCTGCTGCTCCCAGCCTCCCCCAAGCTGGTGGGGTGAGGTGAGGGGGTCTCTGTATCCTCTTTCCTGTGGGGGTGGGAATGGGTGACAGGGGTGGGATGAGATTTAGCCATCACAGCATATTCTGGGCTGTCTCTTGCTTCCCTCTGTGGCAGGGGGTGACACAGATGACCTTGGTTTTGCAGGCCACCCACATTCAACTACTACAAAATCCCCCGGCCATCCACAAGGCATTAGCCCCCATTGCCAACAGCACAGACATGGAAAAGATGAACACAGCTGCTCCATCTGCTGCGCCTCTCCCTAGGTGCTGAGGAGCAGGCTGAAACCCTCTCCCCAATTCCCATTATATGCTGATGCCCCAGTGTGTGTGGGAGGGGGACTTCACACACCCAGCCCCAATCCCGTAGGCTCAGGGCAGCTGTACCATCCATGCCACTGGAGCCTGCGCTGCTGGCCAGCAGGAACCCACTCACCCAGGCTCCTTGCTTGAAAAATGTGACTATTTAATTTTGCAGGGATCCTGGCTCTTTTCAAGGCTGTGATTTTTGGTGTCAAGCAATAAATGGGGTGTTTGTGTGCACTGCAGGCATGTGGCTGTGCTCTTCACATGCGGTTGCGACGGACAGATGCAGGGGTAGGGGCAAGGAGGGTTCCCCACTGCTGGCACATGCTGGGGCTGTGCCTGGGACTAGAGGGTTCCTGCTGGGGTCCCCAGGCATGCTCTGCCCACAGCCAGCTCTTGGAGTCCTGAGACAGCCCAGGGGTTGATGCAGGACCACTGTTCAGCATCACTGGGACTGGGTGACATTACCATCACCGGGCAGCCCATTGCACCTGTGGCTGGGTGGGTGCCAGGTCCTTCCCTGGGAAAACAGACCACCATGTCCATGGGGTGCCACCCCATTCTGTCCCCTGTGCCCTCTGGCCAACCGTGCTGTGTCATCTGCGGGATTCCAGTTTATCGGGTGCCTGCAGCCCGCATGTCCCTCCCTCTAGGGGGTATGATGGCATGGGGACTTTTAGTGTCCACCCCTGTGTGCCCCACACTGCTGCATGGCACAGATGGGCACGGCCAGAGCTGCATGCACAGATAAGCCAAGGGTGACTTGGTCTGCACCCATGGTGGAGTGAGGTGTTGCTTTGTGGACCCAAAAGTCAGGTCAGGCACAGCAGACATACGCAAGCAGCTTGAGTCACTTCCTTCATTGCAGTCGAAGTCTCTCTGGAGTGAGTGCCAGGGCTGAGCTGGCCAGTTCACCCTCCGCTACGTGCATCTGCTTTATCGCTTCTTCCATTTGCCTTCAGCTCCTCTAATCGCTGTATTTTCCTTCAGACGTTATCTGAAGCTGCACCAGCCTTACCTCCTGCTATCTCCCCCCAGCACCCATCCTGACTGCAAGGAGAGCCCCGTGCTTGCCTATCACGTGGCTGAATCTGTCTTGTGTGGTAGCTTAGCCACTGCTCCCCCCAAGGAGGCCCACCCTTTCTGGTCCTCGGGGTGGGATTTCCCAGCCTCTCCTTGGGGAGCATTTAGCTCAGTTTTGTCTCCACTTGCTCTGACTTTGATCTCTCCCACCCTAAACCCTCCCGAGTTGCAACTATTTTGTCCTTGTCTAGGGGCTGTGTGTGGAGGTTTCCATCCCCCAGTCTCAGGCTTTCCCCACCTCAGTGTTCCCTGCTTCCTCTTCCCTTGCAGTGCCTTGGGGACACAAGCCTGCACAGGACTGTTGCTGGCTTCAGTTTCTGCTCACTGGCTTTGCGGGCACTGCTCTCCTCTCTGTTCAGCCTCTAGCCATGGCCTTTTCTTCTCTGCAGAGCAGGAAGGCAGAGAGCTTGAACCTTCTTGTTTGCTGCATCACCATGGCCACCTGCATCCAAACCCAGGCCTGGCAATGAAAATCCCCCAAACTACTGCAGAGCCTTTGCCAAGGAGTGGGGCTTGCCCTCAGCGCTGCCCCAGGGCACCATCCCTGTCCCTGGAGCCTCGGCTTTGAGAGGGGCCTGGGTCTGTCCTCCTCCTGAGCAGTGCTGGGAGGTGGGTGAGAGCAGCATCAGGCAGGGCCAGCAGCTGCTTGGGGAAGAAGCAAGGATGGCTCATTGCAACATGCCCACAGCGGCTGCTGCCGGCTCTCCTTTCAGGCCAGGCTCTCTCTGCTCACATGAGTAGCAGCTGCCAGAACCCACTTCCCTTGCGTGGGAGGGAAACGCACAGTGCCCCACAGCCACAGCACAAGGCCCACCAGAAGGAAGGTCTCATCAATAGCCAGCCAGCCTCTACAAAACCCTTGCAGCAGTTCCTCTTCCCCTTTGCCAGTTTTTTCTACCACAGGGACTTTCTGTAGCCGAGCCCTTGTCTGGGAGAGGCCCTGCCACATCTTTACAACGGTTTGACAAACCAGGATCCCTCCAATGGCAGCTCTGCTGCTGCTTGCCCAGGGCAGTTCCTGCCAGGGCCAGCTTGGTGGTCTCTTTTGCTAGTTTTTCACCCAGGAACAAAGGGACAAGTTGGAGCTCTGGAGAAAAAAAAAAAAAAATCTCCCCTCCTCAACTCTATTTTGGGCCCAGCCACAACCATGCACCACCTGGATGGCCCTTCTCTGCAGCACACCCGCTCCTGCCTGCCTGTTCAGACTCCTGCCTCCGTGGCTTCATCATGGTAAGGAGCTGAGTACCAGAGTGGGAAGGGGCTGCCTGGGCACAGCTTGATCTCTGAGCCCAGCATGTACCAGCCATGAGCCACGCTGGCCAGTTTCGCAGTGAGTTGAGCTTGGCTACTTTTCACCAGAAGCAAAATGAAACTGTTCTCCCAAGGGTGTGCATTGTTTTAGGAGCTTTTATTTTTAAAGGGAGTCTGTCCCCACTTAACTCCTTTCTCAAGAGGGCTAACACAGGTAAACCTTCCACATCCCATTCCAGCCAGGCTCTGGCAGCCCGGCAAGGCAAGAGAGCGCTCCTTCACACCACAGCCCCAAACCCAGGGGCAAAGCCACAGCCAGGGTCTCTCTCCTGGAGGAGGGGGGCAGGCAGTGAGCACCGGAGAGAGGCTGGGACCTGGATCTTCCTGCATGACTGCTCTCAAGTTACACTGACTTTGCAAACAGAGGCACAATATGAGCCAGACAACCCTGACAAAGCCCCTTTGTGTGCAAAGGGCAAAGGTAGAGGAGATGGGAACAGAGGGCCCAGGCGTCCTGCAGCAAATCTAACTTCCACAAAGGAAAGGGGAAGGCAGGGCCAGCCCCAAGCTCACGCAGGCTGCTGCCAGCTTCTCAGCTCAGAAGAGAGTTTGGGTACCATCTGGGATAGAGTGATAAGGGAATTAGGCTGCTCTCTTCAGTTAAGTAGCTGCAACCAGTCACAGCTCCAGGATTGCTCCCAGAGGAACTGCAGCGAGACAGCACGCAGAGTGCTGCAGCTGCCAGTGCGTGTGCTGGGACCCCCGGTACCCTGGAGCAGTGCCACACTAGCATTTAGCATCTGACTGAGCCCATAGCAGCAGGACTCAGTGACCCCACTGCAAGAAACAAACCCCATTTCTGGAAGGCAGAGGTTGCAGGCACCACCCAATCCCCTGAGCAGTGGCTGTGGGAAGGGGGATAAGACTGTGTGTCCCTGCCCACCACTCCACTACCACTCCTAGGGGATAAGGGAAGTAGATGGGAAGTTACAAAGGAGCCAAGCAAACTGAAAACAAAGTGCTTTGGGCAGGGAGCAGTTCTGGAGTCCTGCAGTGCACCCAGCACTTTCATTTGCAAGCGTACCTGGCATTTGCTCCGCCAGTGGGCCACACACAATTGCACTTGCTAGAAATAGCCAGAAAGCCTGCGCTGGCTTCGGATGAGATTACCCAACCCCAGCCACCCAATGGAATCTTTGAGATGCTGCCGCAGGAAGGCTTCAGAAAGGAGCAGGCTTCCCTACTGCCAGGCAGGGCAGGAATTCCTGGGGTGGATGTGGCTTTCCCCTCCTCCTGCACCCAAGGCTTGGGGTCCCATTGTGCTTCCCCCCTTCACACAGCATCACCCTGTACCAGCGCCAAGGGGGAGGAAGTCCTTGCCATGGGTGGCTGAGGGTGATCATCCGCTGCTGCCCTTGAAGGGATCTTGTGCTCTCGGGGTGGGGTTGGAGGAGGAAAGCTGGGGCTCTGCAAAGCATAGGAGTACATCTCATCCTGGACACAGGGACGCTGCACAACCCTTTGCAGCAGTGGTTTGAGCAAGCCTACAGTCAGCTGGTTCCCCTTGCTGGAGAAGGGCACTGGGTCCTCCTGGGAGCGAGGGAGGTGCTGCAGGACTATGGTGAGGATGTCGGAAGCGGTGAGCTCAGCAGGGCACAGCGGCCACAGCATGTCCAGATAAGGGTCCAGCTCCCGGTGCTGGGCAAACTCTGCCAGCAGCGTGGTGAATATCTCCTTGTTAAGCAAGGGGCTGAGCTTGGAGAACTTCTCTGCCACCTCCACCACCCGCTGCCACCGCTTCATGCGGATGAGAAGGTGCAGAGCTTGCAGCACAGCCTTAGGCCTCTTGCTGCAGAGCAACAGTTCAAGCTCCATTTCATCATCTGCCTCGCTGTGCTTGTTCTTCCTGGCCAGTACTCCCAGCGCTCTCTTGTACAGTGGCACCCGGCCCTCTGGGCCCTCCTTGCTGCTGTACGCCCAAGAGATGCTAACGTACTGCTGGGTCAGCTCCACAAAACTGGGCAGCCACTTGGGTTTGAACCTCAAGAGAGAGGCGCAGATGACCTCAAAGAGTGGGACCACCCCATTCTGACCCACCTCCTCCTGCTGTGCCCCTCCCAGGACCTTTTTCCACACCTCTGGGGTGGCCCTGGCTACCAGGAGGCCATCCCCATTCTGCTGCAGCTGCAGACAGCTCCTTATGGCCTTCCAGGCGGCCTTGGGGAAGGAGGCAAAGATGGAGTTCAGGTAGGCCAAGCTGTCCTTGTCCATGTCAGCATGCAGAACACGGCTGACCTCCTGCTCCACCAGCTGGTCGCAATAGCTTTCCACCTCGCTCTCTGGGGCACACACCACGCAGGTCTTGAGGAGCTCCAGGCTCATGTAGCTCTGCAGCTCCAGGCTCACTGTGCTCAACAGCTTGCCATAAGTGTCTTGGAGGCCTTGGGCTGGCTTCTGCTTCTGGGAGAGGCTGTATTGCAGAATGGCAGTCAGGGCCACAGGAGCCTGGAACACACCACCCTTCTTCAGCTTCTCCACCGTCAGCTTGGAGCTGCTGAGGCTCCTCCTCTGGTAGTACCTGCAGGCCTCCTCGAACACCATCTCCACAAGGCACGGCTCAGGTCTGCTGCTGTCCTCAGGTTTGGAGAAGCTAAAGCTGTAGATGCCAGTTTGAGTGAGGAGCTGGATGCTGTTCTGCTCTCCCAAAGACTCTAGGAAATGCACCTCTTTCATGCTCAGGATTTTCTTTTCTATGAGCCTTCCACTGTTCTGGTCGATGAGGTACAGGACCCCAGCCAGCCCACAGGCCATGATGCTGCCAAAGGTCTTCAGCTGGACAGGACTTCCTTGGGCCAGTGGGCCCCCCTCCAGGTCAAAGACATGTCTCTGTGTCCCATCTGGTTCCACAATGTTCACAGCACCCTTTGTGCTCACCAGCAGCAGACCCCCACTGCTGGACACAGCAGAGGTGTGAATGTCCAGAGGTGCCAAACCTGAGAGAAGACCCACAGAACCAAGCAGGAGCTTCCTGAAGTCTGACTCACTGCTGGAGCGCAGCACCTTGCTGTGGATGAAGCCTGATGAGGGGGCTGTGATGGTTAGCTTTGCCTTCTTGGGATGCCAGATGAGGAGGAATTTGGAGGTGGTGGCACAGCCTGCAGCAGCAGGCACCAGGAAGAGATGCTGGGGGGAGGCCAGGACCTGGTACTCCGGGCTGTTGTGCAGGACGATCCTCGGGGTGCCCAGCTGCACACCTTGCTCCCACACCTCCAGAGCCCGGGTGCAGACACAGAACCTGAAGGCACACTTGCTCATGTCCGAGTGGGCATCCAGGGGAGGCCTCTCTTCACACCACACCAGGCTGGCTCCCTGGCTGCACACGGAGACGATTCGTGCCCGGACACCCTGGCAGAGCTCCAGCGTCTGCAGCAGCTGCCAGCCCATGGCCACCACAAACTGCCAGACCTCGGTCCGGCCATGTTCCCACACAATGGCCAGTACCCAGGAACCCAATATCACGGGGCTCTGCAGGAAGAGCAGTCCCACCAGGGCTGTCTGGGGCGGCTGCCAGTTCCTCTCCAGGTCGGCTCCACCGACGCCGTGGCGCTGGAAGGCCACCACCCGGCTCTTCTGGAGGAGCACAAGGTGCTGCCCGTCGGGGCTGGCCTGGACGCGCGTGGGCTCTCCTCCCCGGCACAGAAGCTCCTGCAGCCGGTGGCCTCGGCTGAAGTCACTGAAGTCGGAGACCTGCCGCAGCGTCCCGGCGCGCTTCATCCTGGGCGCCCGCCCTGGTCACGGAGAGTATGCACCAGGGCGGGCCGGGGCTCGGACCGCCCCCCGCCGCGGAAGTCCCCCCCGGGCCGCCCCTGCACCCTCTTCGCCAGGGCCTCTGGAGACCCTCCAACCCCCCGGGACCCCTCCGGCACCCTCCTCCCCCGGCGAGCTGCTTCCACCCCCCGGGGTACCTGCCGTGCCCCCCGCACACCCACCTCCGCTCGGGAGGACGCCCCTCTGCCCGCCTCCCCGCAGAACCCCTGTCCCGCCGGGACCCCGCGGGGCCTACCTGCCGCGGCGGCTGCCTGCCGGGCCGGAGCCGGGACCGGGCCGATGGCGTCTCCGCTCGGCAGGACGCGACGCTGCGCAATCACGAGGCGGCAGGCTTCCGGGCGGGGACGCGCCGCGCCGCGCCGCCCCTCTCCTACTTCCGCCACCGGTGCGGGGAGGGCGGCGGGGCCGTGGCCCGGGGGTGGAGGGGACATTTTCTACCGGGAGGGGGGGCGCCAGTTTCCTCAGGGAGAGGCAAGCCCCGTCTGGCCCAGGAAGGAGTCTCCCCCCCTCTGCCCTTGCCGCCCCGCCTGTGGCTGCCGCCGGGAACGGCTCCCGGGGCCGCCCGGGGAACCGGCGGGCAACGGGACCCAGTGCTGACAGCACCCCCCGCCTGCCCCACTTGCCGGCGGCGCTAGGATCGCGCGGCGCAGGGCCCCCCGCGGGGCGCATGCGCAGCTCGACAGGCGGCGCCTGCGCCCTGGGAAGGGAACGGCTCACGGGCAGGTAAGTGCTGGGATCGGGGGGGTGCGCGGCCCCCCTACTCGCGGGGCCAGGCCACGCCCCCTCGACCCCTCCTGAGCGGCCGCTCCGGCCCGGGCCCAGGCTGCGGCACTGGCTGCTGGGGCTCTGCACGCCGGGGAGGGTCCCCGAGGGGCGGGGGCGGTGCCCTCCGCCACGGGCCTCGCTGGGCACCGTCTTCCTGCGGGGGTGGCGGGGTCCGCCAGCCCGCCCTTCGCTGGTGCCCCGCAGGCCCGGCCGTCGGGGCGCTGGAGCCTCCCCCCGGCCTTAGGCAGGCGGTGCCGGCGGAGTACCCTGCCAGGGGCCCGGCCGCCTCCTGGGAGCTGCGGGCGTGCGGGAGCGGTTCTACACAAGCCTGTTGCAGGAGCAGTTGTCGCTCCTGTCCCTGCTGCCCGCACCGCTGCTGTAGGAGTGCCGCCGCGTTACCCCGGCGTTGCCCAGGCGAGCGGCTCCGGGTGCCGTGCGGCCGGGGCTGCCTCGCCCCCGGGGCCCGCGGCGGGCTGGGGTTGCCCACCCCTGTGGCTGTGCTGAGGCAGCTGCTCGTGGGCCTCTGTCTCAGCGGGCTGCTGAAATGGGGTGGGTTCAAGATAACTTTCTAAAAAAAGAATGACCAGGGCATATTTTTTTATCATTGATTATTGTAATGATCTGGTTTCCCTCGCGGTCCTGCGAGCATTTGTGTTGGCAAAGCAGAGGGGAGCAGCAAACAGTAGTAAAGGAGCGGGAACCTGTTACGTGTGCTATGCTAGAGGCAGAGGCAGATTGCTACATAGGCAAGCATGCAGCCCCAGTCAAAACCCTGTTGTGTATGTCACTGTAAGAAAGTTCGCTTTTAAGCAGAGAGTGTAACTTGAATATATGGTGAGAGCCAATTTGGGCTGAGCAGGTGGGTGGAATATGCAAAGCAATAAGATAATTTGGATCATTGCGCTGTGTGGAGATTGCAGTTTACCAGCTGTTTGAGCTCTCGTAGGAAGTGTGACAAAACATTTCTAAGAGGAATTTCACAGGGGGAAAAAAGACGTCAGTTTGGTTTTCCAGTAATAATAGCATAATCTTCTGCTGTGTCACTTGGGGCACTTTTTGCTGTGTTCAGAGAGACTCTGCAGGTGAGGTATATATGGCATAAAAATGTTAAAAACAGTTAGGGGCTAACATGCACAAAAGGAACAGTGAGGCTTTAATGAGCTGCTAGGCTAGCCATTCATCTGCTCACCACCTCTGCTAACAACCAGGCAGCCACACAGATATCCCTCCGGAGGGGAAGGGTCAGCTTCTGCTGCTCAAAAGTTGCTGAGTTGCTATATTCTGGCTCCCTGGTATTTTTTTTTTCCTTCTGGATTTTATACCTTTTTATGTTTGTGTTTTTCCTCCTGAGTGCTTGTGCTACTAATGGCCCATGTCTCAAAAATGTTACCTCTCTGGAGCTCTACCTTTCTTATCTTGGTGTGGCTCTACTCTGCAGCTTTTTAGAACGTAGCAGCTTCCTCAGAAGTCAGAGCCGAGGTCATGCAGCTGCATTGTACTCAGCATGAGCCTTGGATCCACACTGACAGCTGAAGCCCTGGGAAAAGGGCAGGGGAAGGTTACAGGGAGTGTTTTCCTTCAGAAGGAAGATGTCTGAAAAGGTCTCTGAGTGGCATGAGCTTTCAGGTGGGAGTGTAGAAGCAGTGCAGAATATTTAATGTAAACTAGGTGGGATGGATTCTGAAGGGCTTGAAAAGTGAAAACCCAAAGAGACTTTCTGACACGAGAGAGCTGGGCATTGTAGCCAGGAATACAGAAAGGAAGTGTGATTAAATTAAAAAATTAATTTGGAAAAATGATGTGAACAGATGGAGATAGAAGCATGTAATATTTGTCTAGATGGACTTGACAAGAAGGAGCTTAACTTGTTGGTGGTGTGAAGTTGATGTATTGGGTGTTATTGTATCTGGACAGATAGAAATGAAAGGCAATTATGGAGGGAGTGTTAAAAATGTAGCTTGGATGTTATTCTTTTGTATCATTGTTAAAGTAGGTGTAGTGGGAGGAAATCTATGGCTGTATCTGCATTAGGAAGCTGCTTTTCCTGTTTTTCAAAGGAGGAAAAATAGTTCAGTAGTAGTATAGCTTTAGACTGTACTGCATAGAAGCATGTACACCACTACTGCTCTGAGCAGGATGGAAGGGCTTGCTAGTAAAAATGCACGTACTGGGACTGTGCTGGAGGTTGTGCTGCTTGGTACTGCAGAAAAGTAGGATCTATGTGGGTTTTCGTCATCAGGACACCCACAGAATATATTTTTAGTTCTATACTGTGTAAAGGCACCTGGAAATTCTGCCAGATGAGCNGCTAACATGCACAAAAGGAACAGTGAGGCTTTAATGAGCTGCTAGGCTAGCCATTCATCTGCTCACCACCTCTGCTAACAACCAGGCAGCCACACAGATATCCCTCCGGCGGGGAAGGGTCAGCTTCTGCTGCTCAAAAGTTGCTGAGTTGCTATATTCTGGCTCCCTGGTATTTTTTTTTTTTTCCTTCAGGATTTTATACCTTTTTATGTTCGTGTTTTTCCTCCTGAGTGCTTGTGCTACTAATGGCCCATGTCTCAAAAATGTTACCTCTCTGGAGCTCTACCTTTCTTATCTTGGTGTGGCTCTACTCTGCAGCTTTTTAGAACGTAGCAGCTTCCTCAGAAGTCAGAGCCGAGGTCATGCAGCTGCATTGTACTCAGCATGAGCCTTGGATCCACACTGACAGCTGAAGCCCTGGGAAAAGGGCAGGGGAAGGTTACAGGGAGTGTTTTCCTTCAGAAGGAAGATGTCTGAAAAGGTCTCTGAGTGGCATGAGCTTTCAGGTGGGAGTGTAGAAGCAGTGCAGAATATTTAATGTAAACTAGGTGGGATGGATTCTGAAGGGCTTGAAAAGTGAAAACCCAAAGAGACTTTCTGACACGAGAGAGCTGGGCATTGTAGCCAGGAATACAGAAAGGAAGTGTGATTAAATTAAAAAATTAATTTGGAAAAATGATGTGAACAGATGGAGATAGAAGCATGTAATATTTGTCTAGATGGACTTGACAAGAAGGAGCTTAACTTGTTGGTGGTGTGAAGTTGATGGATTGGGTGTTATTGTATCTGGACAGATAGAAATGAAAGGCAATTATGGAGGGAGTGTTAAAAATGTAGCTTGGATGTTATTCTTTTGTATCATTGTTAAAGTAGGTGTAGTGGGAGGAAATCTATGGCTGTATCTGCATTAGGAAGCTGCTTTTCCTGTTTTTCAAAGGAGGAAAAATAGTTCAGTAGTAGTATAGCTTTAGACTGTACTGCATAGAAGCATGTACACCACTACTGCTCTGAGCAGGATGGAAGGGCTTGCTAGTAAAAATGCACGTACTGGGACTGTGCTGGAGGTTGTGCTGCTTGGTACTGCAGAAAAGTAGGATCTATGTGGGTTTTCGTCATCAGGACACCCACAGAATATATTTTTAGTTCTATACTGTGTAAAGGCACCTGGAAATTCTGCCAGATGAGCTCAAGGCTTCTGTGCTGTGAGTGTACTATTTCCCTTTTTTAGTACATTAGGCACCTTATACTTGTAAAGGAAGGTACAGTCTCAGCAGTTTTTGTTCCGGTGGACAATATACAAATAAGGTTGTAAAGAATGGATGAAATATAAAAACAGCGTGAACCTACTGTCACGAACCATCACTCTTGATGCAAGAGTTGGCAGAGCACAAGCTGTGAAAGGGCTTATAGCAGGAGTCTGGTCATGATGGCTGCTGATGCCTTGACAAAATCTATCCTGACATGTTATGGGATTCATAAACTCTTGTGCTGGGTGCACATTGTCTATTGCTTCCTGTGGTGGATGGGTGCCGGAACCTGTGTTTTAACTGCCTGTTGCTCAGGGCGAGCATTGACTCTGCAGACTGATCCCAAGGATTAAGTGCAAACATTTCCTGGAACTTCAGTGAAGAGTTTAATGACCTCTTGACTTATAGCTTCTAAAGCAACACATTATAGCTTAACTTTCAGGCAGGGTTTTGTCCCCCCTGATGCATGGTTGAGATAATTTTTGCACAACTTTCCTTTAGACTTGAGTGATGTGTCTGCAATATACCTTGAAAGGCGAAGTGTGATGATGCTGGGTCCCAGGTGCATGTAGTTGGTGGGAGGGGGCAGTTACTGGCCTTGAAATATTTAAATAAGTGAGTCCAATCTTAGTAGGAGTGTCCACTCAAGGGATATTGGAATTTAAAAGCAAAAGTATCTCAGCTCTTATTCAGAGTTGTGATGGGTTAGCCCTTAGCTGGGGGCCAAAACCACACAGCTGCTCACACAGTTCCTGCCCCCATCCGAGTGTAGGGGAGAGAGAGTTAAAGGGGTNAAATATTTAAATAAGTGAGTCCAATCTTAGTAGGAGTGTCCACTCAAGGGATATTGGAATTTAAAAGCAAAAGTATCTCAGCTCTTATTCAGAGTTGTGATGGGTTAGCCCTTAGCTGGGGGCCAAAACCACACAGCTGCTCACACAGTTCCCGCCCCCATCCGAGTGTAGGGGAGAGAGAGTTAAAGGGGTAGTACGTAAAGGTTCTGACTGGACAGGACCAGCCCGATTGGCAGATCCTCTAGTGTTGACTAGCCAAGTGGATTTTGCTAAATGTGTATCCCAGTTTTTTGGGGTAAAGGGAAAAAAGGACTTGTGGGTTGAGATAAGGACAATTTAATAACTAAACTGCAATAATATTGAAAATAATTCTATATACAAATATACAAATGAGTGATACACAGTGATACTGCCC
>VZTO01020409.1:93645-105127 GCA_013400615.1 Syrrhaptes paradoxus
TCAGTACCCAACTTATACTGGAACCTGGTGTTGTTCTTGCCCAGATGCAAGACTCTACACTTGCTCTTGTTAAATTGCATGAGATTTTTCCCCGCCCAAATCTCCAGCCTGTCTAGGTCTCGCTGGATGGAAGCACAGCCTTCTGGCGTGTCAGCCACTCCTCCCAGTTTCATATCATCAGCAAACTTGCACCACTCCCAGAGGCACTCACAGAACGGAGATAACCGTCCGAGCATCCCAGACCGAGGGGGAAGAAACCTCCTGGCCCTGGCTAACGATCCCAGAGTGGTAGAGAGATAACAGTTGAAACTTGCAGAACAGAGAACACCTGAGCGTCCCAGACTGAGAGCTGACGGGGGTGGGGAGGGGAGTGGGGGTGAGGAAAGGCCTTGGGAGAGCGATCCGGAGCCAGAAGAGATCTGAAACTGAAAGGCCCCCGGAACCGAAAGGGCCGATCTTCTGGAGGGTCCTCACCTACATACTGGGCATGACATGTATGTTATGGAATAGATTATTGGCTATTCTAAATTTCATTCTTAACCTAAGAGCAAATCCTAGGGTAGCAACCGGCTGTGCTTCTTCCCTCATCTGCCGACCTTGGCAGCAGCACAAAACATCGGTTCTTATCAGCTTCTTCTGAGCACAAATCCAAAACACAGCCTCTTGCTAGCTGTTACGAAGAAAGTTAACTCTGTCTCAGCTTAACCCAGGACAAGAGTTTTTATAAATATTGATTGAGGTCCTGTGCTTTGCAATTAAGACTAATATAGATCCCATCACTTGCACTGCCTTTTTCAGATAGGGAATAAATGGTTTACCAAGGAAGTCAATATGTGAAAATAACATTTTATGTGATTTGATTGCTTTCTTTTTATTTAGCCAAGGAGTGTGACAATATATTTTTTGAGGGGCCCACACTGAAAAATATGTTTATTCATGTTTGGTTGTATGTGGAGGTTGTGCATCTGTAATCCTGAAAACTTTCAGGCTTTTTAGCCTAGGCTGCAAAATACTCTGCTTGATGGGCTGCATGCAAGGTTACAGAAGTTTCAAGTTTTGGATCCTGATGTCATTATAATGTGGAGGTGCATTAGTGCAATGTTCTCTACAGTAGTGTTTTTACTATTGTAAGATGATCTATGGAATAATAATGTCTGTACAGGAGCTGAATGATGATGTGGAGCAGCCGCAGTTTTCAATGAGCACAAGCCTGAGTAAACCTCAGACTGAAAATGTTAGGTTCATTTTTCCTGTGGGTATTCTAACGAGAAGCTGATGGAGGTGCGTTCATCTGAATGTCACGTGTTTGGTTGGAATCTCTGCTATGAGTTGTGGAATGAAATGGAAAGGAGGTGGATGCCTGGATGTGCTCATACCTTTCTTCCTGACTGGATGAGCTGATCCTGGGGTTGACGGTAGGTAAAGCAAGAGTCTGCCTGAACCTCTGTCTGCCGTGGCTTTTGTCTGCCGCGACTGCAGAGCTGCCAAGACTCGTGCTCTGTTGAGGTTTCTTTTAGTTCCAGATGAAGCATCTGGATCTTCAGCTGCACAGCAAGGTACTTGCTGTTCTAAAAATCCACGTGTGTGCTTTTCTTGGCCTTGAGGGGTAGTTCTCCTGTGCAGCCAGCCAGTACAGCGGGATTCGCTCAGCAGCATGTAGTAATGGGACTGACCTATTGACAGAACAAATTACCCATTTGAACCTAAAATGTGGGAAATGCACTGATGCTTTTTAAATGTGATATGTTTAAAGGATAATTGTTAACTCTATTCAGTGCTGTTTTTTTCATAAGCTGTCAAGACATCCTGATAATTTGACACATCTACAACTTATTTATAAATATGTTATGTACATTTAAATATTGCTCTTTTCAGCTGCCTGGAAGGTCCCCATTAGCAAAATGCACTTTCCTGTTTGTCTTTATGACATCTAGAAAATGTAATTGCATAAAGTGAAAAGAAAAAGCCATTTGTGCAGCCTGATCATCACAGGTCATGAAACAAGCACAGCCTAATAAAGTGTTGGCATGAAAGGCGACTTTTACTTTTCTCCCCTTGCTCCTCCATATGCTCATTTGTAGAATAGCGAATTATAAACAAGAACATTATTTAGTCCTTGCCTCTAGCAGTCGTCTTTGTATGTGCTCTGTGCAGCTTTGGTTGAGAGGATGTGAATCCTGAGTCCCATTTTGACAGAGACTAGCATTTTCACATGATCATGCGATCCCTCTGATGCTCACGCAGAGTCAGGCTTTTGTGTCTTGTGGGATTTTAGATTTTTCTGTTTTTCTGGAAATGTAGGAAAAGTGTTAAAATGCAGCTCTCAGAGTTCAGGGACTAAGTGGAGCTTATTGATCTCTTCCCATTCATTTATGCATTTCATGTGAGAACGCTGACCTAGAAGCACTGAGAGTTAGTTTATTAGTTTTGACATTGGGATTCATTAGCTGTAATTCAGTTAGAAGCACGCTGATGGATGTGTTTGTATGCTGAGGCTGGCGGCTGCCTTGGGTTCAAAACTTACAGTTCTAGTTGGGAAATTGTTTTGTGCAATCTTGAGTAAGATTTGTATTGCAAGGCTAAAAGTGACATTGTTCTTGATTTGGTTTTTAATAGATTTCTTTCTGCTTCCAATTATGTTTCTAATTAGAATAATGTCTTATTTCCCATGACAGTTTAAAAATAATGCAAAGTCTGTAAAAGAGAAGGTATCAAGATGATTGAATGTTTTCTTTTTTGTTCGTTAGACTGAAACCTTTTTCCATCTTAATTGGATATGTAGACCTACTAGGCTACAGGAATAATTTCTCCATTTACAGAAGGTCACGGTGCAGTAGTGCTAAGCTTGGGCCTGTTTACATTCTCACCCCAGTACACACACCAGCCCTTAACCAGCCAGCTGTGCATATTCCCTTCCTAGCCAGAAGAGAGAACACCTTTCCCCCTTTATACATTTCAGCTTTTCAGGTGTGACATCTGCTGCGCTCTGTCCTACCCTCTGCTTCCCCACCCAGGCAAATCTGCCTTTCACACCTGGGCTGGAGTCTTTTGCAGCAGCAGTGTTTCTCCAGCTCCAGGGATGTTTTCCTGCTGTTTGGAACCGAGATTTGTGGCTCAAGGGATTGGTGTCTGAATAACCTCCTCTGGGAGCATGAGAGTCCTAGTTGAGAACAGAGCTGTAGTTTAAGACAATCAAAAGCTGTCTGCAGTGGAAAGAATGCAGAAGAGATCTGGAACTGGCATTTAGTAGTTGCTAGAACCTGCTCTTTGAGGGAAAGACAGATGTAAATGTGCTCTGGTTGTGGAAGGGATGTAGGCAGCCTGGGATGGGGGCTGGATCCAAAGCTGTGTCTGTAGCTGCCAGCTGAGAAAGCTCTGGGGTCTTAGAGGCTGACTGAAGTGAACTTACCTCTCTGCATAATTTAGCATGGTTGAGTGCAGCTGCCACAAGAGCCTGCACATGTTTTTTCTGGAGCATGACTGAAGTCAAGCCTCTGCCTGAGGTGTGCTGCTGCCTGTGTGTAATTACCTTTGGAGGAGCTGGGAGCTCAGGGATATGAGAAGGGATGGCATTCCCTTTCTGCTAAGTACCTCTGACAGTGCTGCGGTGATAGAGGAGGTTAGAACACTGCTAAAGCTGTGATGCTTGCCAGAAAAATCCATGGTTGCAAATAAATATTTATTTGCAAGGTCAGAGTGGTGGTGTGCTTTGTAGCATCAGACATGAGGTTGAGAGTACATGGCAAGGCATGTGTTCTGAGACTCAGCCCCTGGAATGGGTTGACTGTCACAGAAGGTTCAGGACTACAGCTATGGCTGTTATTTTTTGTAATAGCTCGTTTTGTAATAATGCTTCCTTTTTTTTTAGTAGGATAACCAGTAAGCTTGAGACACCAGTTAGTTGTAGTAAAACCTGTTTGTGTTTCTAGAAGACCCTTTGCTATCAAATGGATCAGGAAATTGATCTGGTTTAAAAAAAAAAAAATCTCTGCAAAGCTTTTCCCTTGTGTTCCTCCATTCTCCTCCGAAAACTGAACAACATGTGTTGCTTTTGAAGCTGGGGTTCTTCTCTGGCTTGATTGCAGAGCAGCTGGCACAGCTGAGGGATGCCAAGGTGCAGAGGTAGGGATGAGCAAGGTTGGCAGCAGTGCTTTAGGGAGGCTCTACAGCCAAATGTTTCCTAGTGTTGGATGTCACCTCAGAGTGCAAAAGCAAAATTTGAAGTGCTTTGGTAGGCAGCAAATTAAACAGATAGAAGACTTTTCCAAATAGTTTCAGGAGCTTTTTGTCGCAAGGGGTTCTTGAGGCTTGAGCAGCATCAAAAAGAACTGGATATCCACGTGATAACAAGCATCACGATTCATGCAATGAGATTAAAAAAATACATACTTTTCTAGATGTAAACTGCATTGGTCTGGATCGTTAGTCAGTTTCTGGCAGAGAAGAATTAAGAAAATATATCCATAAGCAGATTATTCTGTATCTGCCTGTGTCTGGACTTTTGCATCTTTCTTTGAAATGGGATATAGGACTAGATGGGACCTTTCATCTGAGTTCTTATCTGGTGTAGTTATTAAAGCCCCTGCTTTCAGCCTGTGAGAGATTATTAGTATTTCAGTGTAGTGAAAAAGTCTTTCTTGGTGGAGGTAGGCCAGATATTCCTTGAAGAAAAGTTCAAGTTTCCTTAGCCTTTTTTGTCTATTCTTTCCTTCAGGGTATACAGCATGGCCCAAACAGAGAAGAAGGGTGGGCTGCTCCGGAAGTCATCAGCCTCCAAGAAGCCATTGAAGGAGAAGGTTGTGTTGATGTATGATGATATTTTCATGGTAAGCACTCTAACATGTCTTCTTTCTAAAGCGTTGTGTTAAAATTTTCTTGGTTTAGCTTGTGCTGAGGGCTTTGCATGATGGATTTCTTTCCCAAGGTAAGGACTGCAGTGTAGGTACACACTTCAGGCTCTCCTACTGTCACGCAGAGCTCTGTATTCTGCTCTCTTCCTTAATGTCTCCTTGTCCTGTTGTCTACCAGGACTGTTTGTTATCTACAGGAAGTCACAGCTTTTCAAGTATTTCTCAAAAAATAATTGAGAAAATAAACAGAGGCATCCCAGTTGAGAGCTGCTTCTGTTTGTTCTTTCAGTTTATTGGAATCTGTGTAGAGAGAATTCCATACTGTGGGACAATTTGGTCATCCAGTGAGATGATGCTGACTCTTAAGCTACTTGTGATGATTTTCTTTAAATTCTGCCTGAATGATTTTTTTCTTGATTGCTTTCATGGCTGTTCCTTTTCTTTTCAGACAGAGGACCCCAGTAAACACAACCCTAGGTTTTGGGAGGAGCTGTTTCTCATGAAGGTAACAGGAACTGAACATCCTCTGATTTGCTGCTGCTGTTCTGTCTATGAAGTGGCAGACTGTCAGTGCAAGGAGTTCTAAGGGGTTGGTGGTTGTATAACATGCATGAACTGCTTCTTAACCTGACAGGTCAACTTGGAATATCTAGAAGGCAAGTTGGAGGCTCTGGATGGGGAAGAGTTAATGAAGATAAAAGATAACATCAATTGCTTGTTTCAACACTGCATCCAGGCACTGGGTGAGGAGCACCCGATCAGAGTGGTCAATGCACTACAGGTACCACACTCAGAGATAGGGAATACTCTCTTTGCTTCTGAGGAAGCAGTATGTTTGCTGTTGGTATCAAACATCTTGTGGTCATTTCTTTAGTTCTGAGAAGTGGTGTCTGCACAGCAGTTGCTACTTATTGTCCATGGAGGTTACAAACATTTGTAGCCTCTTTAGTCTTTGAGAAACAATAGCTTGTTTCAGAATTCAAGAAGATCCAGTGATGCAGGGTGAAGCGGATGGCAATGGAGGGACAAGAGGGGCTTGTTCACACTGAAGGCTGTCAGTTTGGAGACTCAAGGGAACTCTGTGTAGTGTTGTCTTCTTTCTCCTGTTGTCCCTAGTTTCAGCCTCCTTTTTGAATTTCTGTATGGGTCAAAAATGAAATAAACCTCTGGAGAAGTTAGCGTGAAATTTATACAAGGGGTTGTCCCTGCTGGACGCTTTCTAAGTGGAAGCTGTGAATTGTCACCCAGAATTAATAAACATTTTTCTGCAGCTTGTTCCTTACCAAAGCTGTACTGTCCTATGTGTTGTGCAGCAGACTGTCGTTCTCAGTCTTGATGTTATTCGTTCATGGCTGGTTCTTCCAGTTTGGTGAATGCATTTGTTGCAGCATCTGTCAGCTGTAGGAATACAGGATATGAATTTCAAGTTAGGAGAAGTCACCTGTAAGACACTGGACAGGCAGCAAGCTGGGAAAAGTCAGTGTAAAACTGAGATGATTTACACACCTGATGATGCACAATCTTGCATTGTTTGGTTTTTTTTTTTTTAATTAGATTGAAAGGATCCTATTAAGTAATGTAATTATAGCTATATAGATAGTCTGTCCCTGAATCCACAAACTGGTATTCAGACTCTTGGTGAAAGTTAGGCCGGGGTTCAAATCTAGAATCCTACTGTCTGAGTGTAAATGGAAATCAGGTAACGCATCCTGAGCTTGGGTTGGGAGAACATTCCCTTAATCAGACTATTCATGTGGAAAGTGGTCCTGAAGCCAAAATTTATTTAATCAATCTTTTCTTGAGAATGTCCATAGTGAGCAAAGGTTTGTTTAGCCTGGTATCCTGTCTCTGACTGTAATGAAAAAAAGGATGTGCTTTGCCAGTGCTAGGAGAGGTTTTTAGGGTGGGTTGTGCTATTGAGTTGTAGGTGTTGCCTTACATCTTACCCTCTGATTTTTCCCTTTGCAGACTTTGTGTGCATTGATTCGGGGTGTACATCAGAAGAACAAATCCACTTCTGGGTTTGACATCATCAACATGCTTGTGGGTTTTGATAAGGCAGAGCTATGTATGAAGGTGAGGCCCTGGGAATATAGAGAAACAGTTTGCACAGCAGCCATGCTACAGAGGCATTGATTTGTAGACAAGTGTGTCTACCAGTGTGCAGCTTTGAGGGGCAATATTCCAGCCACTAATTAAAAACAGCTGTCCTGAAGGTCTTTGTGGCACAAAAACACTTGGGCTCCCTGTGTTTCTTGGTAATATAACAGAGCACTTTTCTTTTGCTGCCTTTAATTCAATGCTTTGCAGTCACTATGGTTAAGAAATCTTAAGGCCATAAACAGCTGTCACAGGCCATTAGTACACAGCATCGAAACTCATACCTTGTGCTTAATTTTTACCTGGTAGTCATATTCTGTGTTCTCACATTTCCATCAGCACATGTACCATTTTAAACTTATTTGATGCCCTTCACTGTAGAGATGCTGAGTTTTGGGAAGTGACAAAGTAATATGTGATAAAGCTGAATTCCTGTTGTATCTTTTATCTCTCTGCAAAAAGCGATTTTTCATCTGTCTATGCAAAAATATTAAGTAGTAACTTGCCTATCAGAAGTATATTTTTCTTGAAGAATAGCTGTATTGCCTGTAACTTAGTATTTGGAAAATAATTGTTTATGAATGTCTGTCAAGTAGCTATACAGTATCTATTTTTAATCATAACATATGTACTATGAAATTGGAGCTGTGCTGCTTACAGAAAATCTCATGGTGCCTTTAAGTAAAATGGAGTATTGAAAGAAGAAAGCACTGTTATTACTGTCTTGCAAACAAAAAGGAAGATTATATTTGTAGAGCTCAGAATTACTTTGTGTACAAAATCTATTGTTTTGTGTATACAAAAATCTCTCGTGCATCTAGAGAAAACTCTTGGAAAATGTTCATGAGGTTATGCCTGTAGTTGTTAAAATGTAGTTAACACAAAACAATATTGAGAACCAATAGGGTGAATATGGCCTGTGTAATGGTAGTAGTAGCTGTTATTGATTCTGGAATAACATGGCTTTATATTGGTGCTCTTTTATCTGAATCTCTCAAAGGTTTTTATCACAAACATTTCAAATGATTTTAAATATTACTTTAAAATAATATGTTTGTTCTTCTTTAGAATCTGATGGAGAGCTTGGACTCGCTCCTCTGTGCAGAAGGTTCTGAAAGTCTCAAAAGCTTGTGTCTGAAGCTCCTTCTCTGCTTGGTGACGGTAAATGAAGACCAGCTGTATAATTACTTGAAGGCTTATATGAGCCGCATCTTGAGGGATGGAACTGTCTCGAAACTGGAGTAGAGTGCTGCAGTGTGGAGCTTAAGAGAGGGGAGGAAATTGTGAATGAGAGCAAGGCTCAGGCCAGAATATGCATTGTTGCTCTAACCACGGTGCAGACACAGACCAGCAGACTCTTTTCACCTTGTGAGATGGGTGCCAACTGGAGCAAAAGGAGAGTGACACAGAAGGAAGTGTCAATTGGATTTACTTTTTTTTAGGGAAAGAGATATTTAAGAAGTCTTGGATAAATGGCGAGGGGGCTGAGGAGAGGGGCTGAGGAAAGACAGGAAGTGTGGAGTAGACAAGACTGGTGAGGGTGTAAAGAATGAGGAAGTTGGAACAAACGGCCACTCAGCATCTCCTGGAGATGGTCAACTGCAAACTGTATTGGCTGTGATAATAGATAATGGGGTGTGAGGGAGGTCTTCACTGCCCTGTTTGTGATGCTCAGTGGAGCATATGGGCCCTGCTTTTTCACTCTCTGCCTCCAGTGTAGCACTCTGCTTCAGCTACTGGTGGCTGTTGTCATACAGATGTGTAAAATATCAATCTGTAGAGGAAAGGGGGGGCTCATAGTATGTGTGTCATGCTTTGTGCCAGAGAGGGGGGTGGGAGGCAGGACAGATTTATTTTACTTCATGTCTAGCTCTACTGCAAGTCACACCTTGACTTGCTGACTAAGTGTGAGATTCTGGATAAATGTGTCCATCTGGTAGTAGAACTCTTCTGTTCCCAGTGTGTGCCAGAGGCAGCTACAGCATCATGGGAGGGTTTGGGTGAGATTTTAAAACTTGTGTTTGTACTCAGGTGACAGATAACATTAGCCAGAACACCATCCTGGAGTATGTGATGATTAACAGCATATTTGAAGCTATTTTACAGGTAAGGGTTCTTCCTTCTACCGCAGGGGCTTTTTTCCATAGTGAGAACTTTCAGTCATATATTGCTTTTCAGCTTTTTCAGGGCAACATAGCTGACTGGCACTGTGCGCTGCTTCCATTCATAGCTCAGCCATAGATTTTTTTTTTTTTTAATGCTGTCTGCTCCTTAATCTAGTCTGCTGTTTTTAGTCACTACCGAGTATTTAAAGTGTTTTCACTTGAAACATTTGTGCATGGATAGAAGCTGAACAGATTTCTTGGCTAATTTCACAGATAATTGCTGTATTTGAGGAACTTTTTTCAAAAGACAGTCTGTCTATATTGAGGTTTTTTTCTGCTCTGATAAATTATGCTTTTTCAGAAGTGGAAATGGACTTGGGAAATCCATAAAACTTGCACAGATAATGCTGGTGATGCACTGAGATACTGTCCAGTGCTGTTGAGAAATGTATTTGCCCTTTATGCCCAGAAAGTCTGTGTGCATCATCTCTGTGATAAATAAGCTTCTCTGTGTGCAGAACTTCTTGGAAGCACTGACACTCCCTCAACCTTAAATATCCTCTTTCAGTTAGGACATAATTTGCTCTTACATATACATTTCATGGCTATGCACTGTCTGAGAGTCACTGCAAGCTTCCTGAAGCAGGCCTGAACAGAACAGTGTTGATTATTTATTCCAGATCCTGTCCAGCCCACTTAGTCGCAGGGAACATGGCTATGACGCTGTTGTCCTTCTTGCCTTGCTGGTCAACTACAGAAAGTATGAGGTAGGTATTATTCTGGATCACAGAAACATCATTTCTCTTCATTAATTTGCACTGGCCTCTGGATGATTAAGGCAGCCTTACAGTACAGGTTTTAGCAGTACACACTGTACCATTTGTCAGTATCAGCACAGAGCTACAGAAGTTTTGCAAGGCAGTCATATTATGCTAACTGTATCTGTCTCTGATGTATGTGTGTAGTCAAATGCGTATAATATTCATACAGCTCGTTTTGTACAAGCATGAAAGAAACTACCTAGGGGACTTGCATTTCCTTCATGAAAATATTCTGAGGAAGGTCCTTTTGGAAGAGTTACTGTTGTGCCAAACGTGCGTGTTTGCCTCTGTGTGTGTGACTGTGTGGTTATACATAATCTCCAAAGTCAAATGAGATGTCAGTCATCTTGGGCTTCAGACTGAATTTGTGATTCACAACCTGACTAGCAGATTGAAAGCATAGATCCACAGAAGAGACGGTGAAGCTGTGACCAAAGAATGAACTGAAACATCACAGCTGGTATTTCCGAGAGAAGTCTGTCTGTCTCTTTGACTGCTTCCTGTCTGAGAAACTTTATTCATCCTCATTTTTCTAAACTGGTTGTGCTACTTCGTGATATCTTCCCATTTTGTTCTGTTATTCATCACCTTGAAAAAGAAACATTTCAAATGTCAAAAAACCACCTAAATTGGCTTTTCTTTGCATGAGGCATGATGCTTTAATGATCAATCTTTTTTTTTTTTTTTTTTTCTATTTATAATTTTTTTTTTTGGGTGAAAGGCTGTTTCTGAGACTTCCTATTATTTATTTCTGGATTCTGTCTCTTTACCCCTGAAGTGGTTCTATTTTTANGTTTGTGAATCCAGTTGTCAGCTGTCACAGGCAATCTTGTTACACATGTCAGTACCTTCCCTCCCAATGGGCTCATTTAAAGGCAGCTCTGAAAGTGCCGCACAGATCTGCTTATCAGTAAGGAAAAAAGGATTTTCTTTGAAGATGTGTCCAGTTCAAAATCCTGGAAGGAGCTTATCCTGCACGTTTGTATGTACTGCTTTCAGTTTTGTTTATGAAGCAAATGATGATCTATTATTGCAGCGTCTGCAGTTAGAACATGTATTTCATCCATATTTTAACCCCTTTTGAAAGGCAGCTTACCTGTCACTCAGTGTAGTGTTAAGAACATACCAAGCAATTCTTGTTGAGTAGTAAATGTGCTGTAAATCTGTTCTTTAATATAACACACACCAGCATGGTTTTTAGCAGTACACACTGTACCATTTGTCAGTATCAGCACAGAGCTACAGAAGTTTTGCAAGGCAGTCATATTATGCTAACTGTATCTGTCTCTGATGTATGTGTGTAGTCAAATGCGTATAATATTCATACAGCTCGTTTTGTACAAGCATGAAAGAAACTACCTAGGGGACTTGCATTTCCTTCATGAAAATATTCTGAGGAAGGTCCTTTTGGAAGAGTTACTGTTGTGCCAAACGTGCATGTTTGCCTCTGTGTGTGTGACTGTGTGGTTATACATAATCTCCAAAGTCAAATGAGATGTCAGTCATCTTGGGCTTCAGACTGAATTTGTGATTCACAACCTGACTAGCAGATTGAAAGCATAGATCCACAGAAGAGATGGTGAAGCTGTGACCAAAGAATGAACTG